>OY821764.1:30598036-30854484 GCA_963682095.1 Potentilla sterilis
AAATCCAGTAAGTATAGCCGACGAAACTTTATTAATTCGTCGGTTATTGGTTGTTGACAATAGCCGACGAATTAATAAATTTTGGTCGGCTATTTGTTGAAAACAATAGCCGACGATTCTGTAAATTTTCGTCGGCTATTGTCTCGAAATATATTAATATTTAATAGGCATTAATTAGTTATAGCCGACGAAATAATGTAATTTTCGTCGGCTATACAGTTATAGCCGACGAAAATTAGTAAAATTCGTCGGCTATAGTTATTATAGCCGACGAAATAATGCCAAAATCGTCGGCTATTCTTACATTTGGGAAAAAAAAATTAAATTATTTTCTAAATTACCATTCCAAGCAACCTGCAAATCACAAAAACAGTCCATGCATTTGCACCAACAAGAAACACGTCTAAATACCATTTTTATTAAATTTGTTCTAATATACATAAACCCTAAACCCTAATCATCACCTAAGCCACTAAAGTCCACCAGGTCATCCCCAGCATCCTGCTCTCCATCAGGGTCGTCATCCTGGTGACCGAACTAGGGAGGTTGAGGCATTGGAGGTTCCGCTAACTGCTGAAACGGGACCGGGGGTGGAAGGCCTTGGTTTTGTGCCGCGAACATCTCATACCACCAGGTTTGTTGGCCGTCGTAGTTGTGTTGCCGAATTCTTTCGCATTCGGCATGCCAACCGGCCATATCCAACTGATACTACTGTGATCTGCGGCGCATCTCCTCCTGATACTGCTGTGTTCTGCGGCGCATCTCCTCCTGATACTGCTGTGTGCTGCGGCGCAGCTCCTGTACTGTCTGGGACGAGGTCGCCAATTCTGCGGCCAATCGCTGCACTTCCCCCCTTATATGCTGGCTCTCCCCGCCTCCCTTCTTTTGACCTCCCTTAGTGGTCTTCAGAAGCCCTAGTCCAGAACTTCCCAAACCCCGGCAGTAGAAGTTGTTTGTCCGGTTTGGGAAGGCTGCGTCGAACATCCTCGCTGCCGTTTGGACACTGGACCGGTCGACATGGCGCATGGCTTCTTCCAGATCTGCCTCGGAAATGTTCGGTTGTGTCTCCCGAACTACTTGCTGGAACACCTCTTCTTCGGCCCGGTTGACCCTCTCCTAAGTGGACGGGAAAAAAAAATTAATATTATAACAAATATATAATTAAGTAAAATTAATAATTAAAATTTTAAAATTGTAATGAACGACTTACGAGCTGTTCTGTCGCTTGTGGATAAGCGATCTTGAACGTCTCCACGTACGGGTTGCTATCAGGATGATCTCTGAGCGCCTCCTCCTGATATTGTGCAAACGGCCGTGAACCAGCATGATGGGGGCATGTGTTCCGGCGGCGGTTCTCAGAGTTTATCCGAGAACGTTGCTTCAAACAAATAATAAAATGTTAGAAAAATGCATAAAAAAATATTAGTGTAATAATTATAAAATAATTAAACTAATAATTAAAATTTTAACAAAATAAACATTTTTACTGAAGTTTAGTATTTACCTGCATAACTGGGTTGTTGAAGTCTACTGTCTTCAACCAACGCCACTCGTACTCCCGGAACATGAACTCCCTGGGAGTACCCATACGACCAAGGTAGTCGTATTCGTTATAGTGGGAACGCAGCTCGTTCTTCCACTCTTTGAACCTACGAAAAAAACAAAAGTGCATTAGAAATATTATTAATATCATAAAATATTAATAATTATAAGATAATTATAATATCATAAAAACAAACGTACCTCGAGTTCTGCTGGGTGTCCGCCCAATCCCGCCTGTGGTCGGCAATCTCGAAGAATGTCTGAAAAATAAAATTTTATTAGTTTTACAATTGTAATAATACCTAAAATTATTAAATATTACGATAAATAAATTAAACTTTTTAAATTACTCACCGACGCGGCGTTGTTCATCTCCCTCTTGATCTCCTGGGGCACATCAGCCCACCGGGTCCACAACATAGGGACTCTGTCCCTAATCAGTGACCCCACGCAACCCGAGTAGTGGCGTTTTGTCTTCCCCGGAACCTCCTGATTAGGAGGTTCGTTGATCTGGATCCTACCTCTGCGCTCAACAGTTTTCCTGAGCGTGTCAAAACAGATGACACCTCTCGTATTCCTCCGTGAACTGCTAGCGGCTGTCCCTATCACAAAAACGACGATTGGTTAATAAAATTAAATATTAGTGCGTCAATTTTAATAAAACATTTAATTAATAAAATCAAATGTTACCTGAAGTGGATGACTCGTCTGTCGACTTCCCTTTTCTCCTCGCAGAAATAAGGTGGTCAGGGTCCTCAAATGGCTGCTGCTGGTATGCCTCCGCAGCACTAACGTACTGAGGCATATCCGGCCATAAGGGCACACCCTGATAGTCGACCTCCGGTATCGCCGGAATGTTGTACGGGAGGAATAGCTGGTTTGGGAGAGTAGGAGCCTCAGTCGAGTCAGCAGCAGACTGAGTCGGACTCGGCATCGGCTCCCGATGAACCTCAGGCATACGAACCTGAGGAACGTCGGCAGCTATCTCCTCGTGAAACAGCTGCCGACTAAACCTCGGAGCCACAGAGGGACCGGCAGGCGGAAGTGAAGTGCTTGACGGCCGCCCCGCCTGGAGAAGGGTCTGGTGCCGAGCACTCACACTTCGTCGCGGCTGGTCTGCATCCACAGTCCTCTGCGGCTGGGATGAATCTACACTCCTCCGCGGCTGGCTAGTGGTCCTCTCAGGCTGGCTAGCGGTCCTCTCGGAGTCTGCGGAACCGCTAGAATTTCTAGAACCTCTAGATCTGCCGCCACGACGGCCTCCGAATAGGTTTCTTAATGCATCGGCCATCTAAAGCCCGAGGCATTAATACATTAATTGATATTAAATTATATTATATTAAATAAAAAATTCTAATTAATATAATAACCAATAATACTAACATATTTTAATATAACAATTTATATACTAACATATTAAATTATATTATATTAAATAACAAATTCTAATTAAATATAATTAAGCTATATATATAATTAAGCTAAATTATACAATTAAGTTATCAATTTATATAATTAAAAAACCAATTTATACGTATAAATTATACAATTACAATAAATTTGAAAACAATTACCTAAATTAACATAAATACCTAAAATTTATCTAAATTAACATAAATACCTAAAATTGACCAAAATTAACATAAATACCTAAATTATACCTAAATTAACATAAATACCTAAATTTTACATAAATTAACATAAATACCTAAAATTTACCTAAATTAACATAAATACCTAAATTAACATAAATACATAAATTAACATAAATACATAAATTAACATAAATTAACATAAATTATACTTAAATTAACAATTATAACTAAATTAACAATTAATTAACATAAATGAAAAAAAAAAAAAAAAACTTACTTTGATTCGGGCAGAGGAGAAGGAGGCCGGCCGGAGGAGGGAGGAGGAGGGACAGGCCGGAGGAGGAAACTGGAAACGGTGGCCGGCCGGAAAAAAATGGAGGAGGAGGGAGGAGGCCGGGCCGGGGCTGCCGACGTGGAGGAGATAGAGGGAGGAGGGCCGGATTGCACGTCGAAGGGGAAGAGGGAGGGTTTTAGAAAAATGCAGAAAAATAGAGGCTAGGGTTCCGCTGCAACAAACTTATACCCGATAGTATAGCCGACGAATTAAAAATATTTCGTCGGCTATTCTTAAGTATAGCCGACGAAATATATGACTCGTCGGCTATTCTGGAATCTCGTCGGCTATACTTTAGGCGCTCAGCAGCCGTCCGATCTCCCCCATCCAACGGCGGACAATGAGAAGGCGCGGATCGTAAGAGTTTAGCCGACGAAATTAAATATTTCGTCTGCTATACTTTGGAAAATCACAGCCGTTTGATCTGAGCCATCCAACGGCGGACAATAAGCGGATCACAAGAGTTTAGTCGACGAAATATTTAATTTCGTCGGCTATACTAGGAAATAGCCGACGAAATATTTGATTTCGTCGGCTAAACCTTTGGTCAAACTACGAAGTCAAACCTCTAAATCCTATAAATTAAAACGGAAATTGGGCCGTCTAAATGACGTTTTCTGGCCTTATCTTCAACAGAGAATAGTTTCAAATCGATGAGACGCGACTAATCGTATAAAAATTTTCCTCAAAATATTTACCGACCGTCAGGCTACCCATAGGAAAACGGGAGTAAAAAACAGTTAACCGCAACATTCGGCACATAGATTTTGTCGGAATCTGCTCATTTTTCAACCGTAGACGTATTTCAATATTTCGGTCATATCTTATTTCACGACACATTTGCATTTGAAGAGTCTACGTATAGTAACTATTTGAAACTATACATTCACTTAAACACTTAGTAAACAAGTTAAGGAACATTAGTGCATATGTTCCGATTTTGAATCTAAAAGTTTGGAAAATCTATTCCAACCGTCAGATATCACCGTTAAGATGAAATACATGTATGAAAAAAATTCCAACTACATCTGACAACGTTAAAGGCTCGATCGGGACGGTCAAACTGCAAAGTCAAACCTCTAAACGCTTTAAAACGGAAATTAGCCCGTCTAAATGACGTTTTTTGGCCTGATCTTCAACAGAGAATAGTTTCAGATCGATGAGACGCAACTAATCGTATAAAAATTTTCCTCAAAATATTGACCGACCGTCAGGCTACCCATAGGAAAACGGCAGTAAAAAACAGTTAACCGCAATATTCGGCACACAGATTTTGTTGGAATCTTCTCATTTTTCAACCGTAGACGTTTTTCAATATTTCGGTCATATCTTATTTCACGACACATTTGCATTTGAAGGATGAAGCAATGGTTTGTCGACAGTGATAGAAAATGGAAGCTGCTCATTTTTTGTTTTTTTTTTATTAATCATAGCCGACGAAATAAAACCTAGTATTCGTCGGCTATTCTTTTGTCGTTTGCGGTCAAAAATAAAATATTTATTTAAAAAAAATTTATGGCCGACGTAATAATGAAGTTTTCGTCGGCCATTGGTATAATGGCCGACGAAATATTCATTATTCGTCGGCCATTATTGTAATATTTATTTTCAAAAAAACTTATGGCTGACGAAATAATGAATGTTTCGTCGGCCATTGTTCGTATAGCCGACGAAAAATTCATTATTCGTCGGCCATTATTGTAATATTTATTTTCAAAAAAACTTATGGCCGACGAAATAATGAATGTTTCGTCGGCCATTGTTCGTATAGCCGACGAAAAATTCATTATTCGTCGGCCATTATTGTAATGGCCGACGAAATAATGTATTTTTCGTCGGCTATTCTCTGGAAAAAAAAAAACTAAAAAAATCAGTGGTTTTACACCTCTCCTATTCCGATGTCCTGTTCACATATAACCAAAATTGAACATAAAAAACCAGAAACCCAACAGTCAACATATTTCAAATTATTGTTTAAGGGGTTTGGAACCCAGCCTAGCTGGGAAGCTCATCCCCACGCCCGTTCATTAGAAATGAGTTGATTACAAATGAAATGATTACATCATTTAAATTACTTAATCCGTCGGATTGTAATCGGAATCATCGGATGAGTCTTCTTCGGTTTCTGAATTGCTCGATAGGGGTAATCTATGTCTTTCCTCACCACTAGAGTCCTCGTTAGTTTCTTCAGTTGGATCAACATCAACAAGCAGTGGCTCTTCACGTCGAATTCGCACCGGCGTGTCTAGGCGAATAAAAGAGGAGTCAGGAATACCGTTTGAGTTGGGCTCTTGATACGCGGTGCCCCCTTCCTCGTTCTCTTCAGCCACTCCAAGTGTAGACGCCCAGTAAATGTTGCGATGGTGGATAGTGTTGACTACTTTCCACGGGTCACCCTTGGCGAGATCATCAAGATAAAACACTTGTTTCACCCATGTGGCTAAAACGAACGGGTCGTCCTCATACCATGATGTACTAGTGTTCACAGAAGTTATGCCGTATTGATCGGTTTTCATGCTCTGCGGCCGTGTGTCAAACCATCTACACTTGAAAAGGTGCACTTTCATGCCTTCCCCGTAATGCAGTTCCACAACTGAATGGAGAACACCGTAATAGTCAACTCCACCATCCCCACCATGTGCCATAACCCCTAAATTTTGTGTTTTCAGTCTGAGGTCTCTGTCTTCACATCGAAATAACACACCATTCACCTTGCACGTCGCATAAACTTTTGAATAGACCGGCCTCCTCGCTAAAAGTCTGAGTTCGTGCGACCAATTTGGGTGATTATCATTTGCAATAAGGTCCATCTGCAACCATCAGAATCAACTATAAATATGAATAAATATACACAATAATATATGAACACGTATAGAATAGTGTTAAAGGTACGTACCCAGCGACCGAAATACTCTGCGAATGTCTGGTTGTGGTAATCGCGATCACCTGCTACTCCTTCACAGCGTAGATGCATGTCCTTCCAAAACTGAACTTCTGGACAGTTGATTAGTACCCACCAATGTGCAATGGCTACCTCATAATCTTTCAACTTGTAGGAAACTGGCATGTTTCCACCGAGTACAACATCGTCGGAGAGTATGGAAAGATTGAACTGTGACGGTACATCTTCCTGTATGCTTTCCTGTAACGCTCCAAAATACAGCTTCATGTAGGTGACGCACTCGTGCGCAATATATGCTTCAGCTATACATCCTTCAGGTGCGGATCTGTTTTGGACAAAACCACCGTATTGTCCAAGTTGCCTATAAATCAAGTTTTTAAAGTGTTATGATAATACATTAACACTATATCACATATATTGATGAGGAAATTAACATAAGGTGTAAAATACGTACCTTTCCATCGGATACATCCAAGTGAAGTGCACAGGACCGGTAAGCAACAACTGCCGAGGAAGATGGATCATGAGGTGAGGCATGATGTCGAAAAAATTTGGAGGAAATATCATCTCAAATTTACACATGATATGAACGATGTCTTGTTGCATTTCCCGGAGGTCAGATTTTCTCACTTCCCGTGTGCATACCTTCTGGAAAAATCTTGCCAACGCTACTAACGGCTCCACAACGTGACGGGGAAGGAACGGTCGAATGAAAACAGGGAAGAGACGTTGTAGCAGGATATGATTGTCATGACTTTTCAACCCGTACAGATTGTTGAATTGTCTGTTCACACACTTGGTTATATTTCCAGCAAAGCCTGAAGGATACTTGGCCCGACTTATCCAATGGAAAATTTCTGATTTATGCTGAGGCTTGACGGTGTAAGGAGCTTGAGGCATTTTTCTCTTCCCTTGTTTCAACCATAGTGGTTTTCTGATATTCATGTTTTGCAGATCAGTGCGAGCCTTAGGACCGTCTTTCGTTTTCCCCTCCAAGTTCAGCGTTGTGCCCACCACACTTTCAGAAACATTTTTTTCTATGTGCATAACGTCTAGGAAGTGACGGATCAGCAACTCACACCAGTACGGGAGTTCCCACAATATGCTCCTATGTGTCCAGAATTTGTACTCCTCAGGCCTTTCAGGTATTTCCGCTACAATATCGGGATGATTGCTGAGGGGCCCAAAATCGTACTCATTAAGTCTTGCTAAAATTTCTCTTCCTGTCCATCTTCTGGGAGCACGGCCGTGTTCTTCGGTTCCATCAAATGCGGCGGACTCGTAACGCCAGTGGTGATCCGCCGGAAGGAACACACGATGACCCATTCGGCATATCTTGTTGCAATGAGGGGTGCTCCCATAATCGCTGAGGCACTCTGGACAAGCCTTGTATCCCCTAACAACGCTGCCCGACAACATCCCATAAGCAGGAAAATCACTGATGGTACCAATAACCATGGCATGCATCTGGAACGTCTCCTGCTTGTACTTGTCAAAAGTGGGATGACCAACGTCCCACAATACCTTAAGCTCTTCAATCAATGGTCTCATATACACATCGAGACATTTCCCTGGGTAACCAGGCCCCGGAATCAACAACGTCAACATATTATATTCCTTCTTCATGCACATCCACGGAGGAAGGTTGTAAGGTACCAAAACCACCGGCCATATACTGTATGAAAGACTCATGGTGCCGAAAGGGTTGAACCCGTCGGTTGAGAGCCCGAGCCTGACGTTTCTGACATCTGACGCAAAATAAGGAAACTCATTGTTTATATGCTTCCAAGCCGCTCCGTCAGAGATGTGTGTCATGATATCTGCGTCTCCCGCGTCCCGCTCACCGTGCCACCTCATAGCTTTTGCGGTGGTTTCTGACATGTACAACCGCTCAAGCCTATCTCTCAACGGAAAATACCGAAGCACTTTCACAGGTTTCCTATTGCCTGCTCCCGTCAACTTATATCGGTCAGACTGACATATCGGACATGCGTCAAGGCTAGCAAGGTCATTCCCTTCTGCATCTTCACCCCAGAAGAGAACGCAGTCAAATGCGCATGCATGGATCTTAATGTAGGAAAGCCCTAGATCTTTGAGGATACTTCGGACCTGACGGTGATTGGTAGGATTACGATGACCCTCCTCCAACAACGAAGAAGTGTACTGTTGATATTCATCCACTTGCCTGATGCTCCCTTTTGTCTCGACTTTAATCCTCATTACCTCCATCACACTTTGAAGAACTGTCTTCTCAGAACTTGAAGACACAGGGGTCTGTTGCAATGCAATCAGTTTGTTGTACTTGTCAAAGGCAGCAGTGTTGACAACTTGTGGGAACGGCTGCACCGGGTCCTGCATATATTGTTCCCCACGTACACCGCTTTCAAAAGGAAACACGTCGTTGACGAATGCCATTGTTGGATCGTTGGATGTACTACTACTGCCCGCCTCAAAATACTGCCCATGATCATGCGATCCATCTAATGATGGCTCACCGTGATATATCCAACGTGTGTACTTCGGCCAAAACCCATTACTCTTTAGGTGCTCTCATACTGTCCTAATCGAAAATCGACACATATCACTGCGACACTTACATTTCTTGCACGGGCAATAATGGTAATTCGACTTTGCATTTTCCTCGACGAACTGCATAAAATCCACAACTCCTGTAGTGTATCGTCGGTCATTCCTTGGAAGCGAAATCCAACTCTTATCTCGATCCATATATAGCCTGATAATAATATATATGTATAACTTTAATTAATAATAAATTAATTAACACATATATATATTACAATATATATTATTATCAACATCAACTCATATATATATATATACCATTAATTAACAACCATTATTTAAGTTCATTACACTATCAACAACCATTAATTAACATATTTATATATATTTTAACACTAATTAAAATAACATTATTAAATTAAAACACATAATTATACTCTAACTGAAAATCAACTCAACTACAACTCAAAATCAACATATATACATACATTCTAACACTAAAACAACAACAAAACAAAAAATCACTTACTATATCAAAATCACTAAAACTCAAAATCAACTCAACTAAAACTCAAAATCAACATATATACACATATACGTACCTATATATAGCTCCACAATGTAAGAGAGGACGGATTTCAACAATACCCACAGATTTTTCACTCTTTCTCCCGTTTTTTTTCGAATGAGCAGCTTCTATCCAGATCTGAAAATATAAAGACTTATAGCCGACGAAATTGTCAACTTCGTCGGCCATTCTTCCAAAAGTTGTATAGCTGACGAAAGCTTTAAATCGTCGGCCATTATAGGAGTATAGCCGACGAAAATTTTTTTTTAGGGACGACGGAAAAAATCGTCGGCCATTCTTGTAGAATAGCCGACGATTTTTCATTTTTACCGACGAAATAAAAAATCGTCGGCCCTTCTATGGGAATGGCCGACGAAATTTTTTTTTTTGCGACGACAAAAATTTTCGTCGGCCATTCTTGAGAATAGCCGACGAAAATAGTGTTTCGTCGGCCGTTTTTTTTTTTTCGTCGGCAAAGCCCTTTTTTCTTGTAGTGAATCATGTATTTGTCATAATATGCTAGACTGGACATCTCATTCGCTATAAATTTATAAAGCCAAGGTAATGGCTAGACGCACCCACGCAATGCCATGGTATATGGCAGTACTTTATTTCAAGAGAGAAAGATTTAGGCTCATTCGATCCCATCATGAAAGACACATCAATAGGCAATTCCAGAATCTGCCTGGTTCTGTATGTCGACTTCCCTGAGACTTATAAGACATCCCACTATCTAGAAAATGGTGAAACTAGTATCGTTGGAAAGGTCTATGTGTCTACTTTCCAGGGACACCAACCATTTAATCATAGCTATCATATTGAGTGAGTTATTGCTGTTTTAGCAAAGTAGGACGAATCTGTCCGGTAATTTGCATATCAGTCACTTTCGACGGAGCGTTGTGATCAGCTCCGGATGGACCATGTTGTATACTTTATATCGCTGGAAAGATATGGGTGTCTAATTTCCGTAACTTTTTACGGTTTGTTCATACCTACTGTATCGAAGGAGTTATAACTATTTAAGTATATAAAGGTCATGCTGCGCGTGAATCTGATTTTCAACGCAAACTCTAGTTTTGAGTTGTTAAGCAACCTTGTTCCTTGAGACCAAGTAAAGCTAAGTATAGCTGGTCTAATACAAGGATAATATGCCTGTAATCAATGACTCGATTGATAAGAGCATAATATGCGACATTCTTAATGTGTTTTATCCCCATTTATGCAATTGCTTAACCCTTATTATTGTAATATAGAGTCATTTAGTTAAGTATAAAGTCTTTGGCAGAGTTGTTGATGAAAAGAGCTTAAAACGTGAAAAGTGTGCAATTCTTGAAGAATCCTAATGAAAGCAGGAATCCCTATTGAATCAGGACTTGTTCTTAAGATATTGTGCTACAATTTTTCTTCTTTTATTAATATATTTTTCTCTATTATTTTCAGGAATTAAAGAGGAGATAAATGAAGAATTTTGGAAGCAAATTAAATGAAGAAATCGGAAAGGAAAATAATTCAAATGCAACAAGGACAAGGAAAGATTTAAATGCTTCGACCAAGAAAGGAATGCATGAATTGATGCCGAAATTTGTATGGCAAGTTTTCAAACAAAAGAAGGGAAGCATTCAGCCATTTAAAGGAGTTCTAGAGCTACAAGGAAACAATGCCGAATTAGGAAGGAAAATGAAGAGCTTTATTCAGAAATTAATCTTTATTCTTTGACTAAATCGGCAAACAAAATAAGGAAAGCAAACAAGGCTGAATTAAGAAGGAAAAGGAGGAGCTTTGTATGACAAGTTTTCTAACTGAATAAGGGAAGTCTTCTACGGCAAAAGAAGGAAGGGAATTCAAGGATGAATATGGACTTAATTCTCTCCACATTCATATAGGTTTTGCTGAATTATACAAGGGAAGAATTTTCAGTAATCATACAAGGAAGAATTTGGCAAACACAAGAAAGGAAAATAAAAGACTTGCCTTGCAAAGAAAAGAGAGAGGGTTTCGGTAATAACTCTTGAAGGGCCGAAACCCTAGTTCCCTTGTTCTCCTATATATAGTTCGGCACTTGCTCAAGGAAAATCATCTTCTCTTCCTCACAAAAAGCTTACCAAAACTCTGCCGAATTGCTTCCTTGAATTCTCACCAAGAACAAGGCCGAACCATACTCCACCACCTTTCATAAATCATTCCAATCATCAACACCAATCCACTTGCCGAATTCTTCAACAAAGGTTGTCACTTGGATTGTAATTTCAATGGCTTTTGTTTCTTTGTATTTATACATTAATTTGTCTATGAATTATGTATGGATTCTTGGTACCGATTTTGGTTTTTTTATTTATTCATGGGAATTCCGAATTCTTGTTATATTGTTTGGTTTTCTTGTGTTTAATTACCGAATTATGCATGTGATTTAATTGAATATGGTATGATGGGCAGTAGGCTTTTGCATGTTTTCTTGATTTAATTAGGTTTATTTCCTTACTTCGTGTGCAACCGAAGGAGATATCTAGATGCATTCGAAGGCCATGAGTGTTATCTAGGTATTGAATTCACTTGCCGATTTAATATATGTTGGATCATACGCATGTTATGTTTTAATATGTATTTATCTAAGGGCTTGAGTAATTCTGGAAATTTACATGTCGATGTGAGATGAGTGACGCCATACTTGCTAACATGTTCCAATTCGACATATTGTGCTTATGTGCTATTTGTGTTTAATTTCTACGCATAGTGTTGTTAAACCGATTAGTACCATGTTTAGGATTACACGCATGTTGGATTCTAAATATTTGTGATGTTTTGAATAATTAGATATACCGCATTGGCTCTAATTAAATTGGAACTTAATTGATCTTGAATTCGATATTTGCTTGCTGCCCCTATTACTTGTTTTAATTTCGTTGCATGTGTAATGAGTTTTGTGTTTTGTGATTGTGTGAAAGGTGATGATCAATTGTATATAATAATTTAGGATTTATTTTCGTAATTGTCAGTAGATATTAGATACCATTTCCAATCCCCCCATATTGTTATGTGATGCTTTATGAAATTAAATGCCCTTGATTTCCCCGGATAGAACGATCCCTACTTGTCAATACTACAATCGACACAAGAAGGGTATTATTGGTATGAGATTATTTTGCAGGTACAAATTGTGCACGCATTGTGATCGCATCAATTTTTGGCGCCGTTGCCGGGGAGATTAAAATTATTTAATTTCATGATGTGTTACTTTGTATCATTGTATAAATTGTGATGTGCATAATTGTTTATAGTTTCTGTTTTGTATAAGTTTTAGGTTTCGGTATGTAATAGCTTAATTAGGTTTCGGTTTTTGTTTATAATTGTGGCCGAATGTATGATCTAATATGTGATTTATGTGTGTAACATTTAGGTAAATTGCTAGGAAGTTAAAGATTTATTTATGTTTAGTTTATTGTAGGTTCTAAAGTGAACGGAATAGGTGAAGTCCATTTTGTTAATATTGGCTTTAACCCTCCATTTGTACCTTGTTAAGGTCACTTGGGGATGTGGGCGGCTTTTATTAACACTTGGAGAACTGTCTAACACATGGTTATTCTTAACTAAGTAAGGGGCATAAAGGTTCGCCTATTTTTTTTCGTTTGTCTTTAATTTGGTTTCAAGTTTTGTTTAACTAGATCTCAAGGCCCACAGACTGACGTTCCTTCTCGGTGAGGGAGTCGATAGGGAGTTCGCTCTCCGTGGTTACCAACAACGAGTCTTGCCTTGATCCATCTTAGAAACTTTCGTTCTAGCCTTCTGAAAACACGGAATAGTCATGTCTAGACGACAATACTTGGGCCGCACGTCCACCTTGCTTTAGAACTTAGAAAATAACTCTGCATAAATAGATTTATATAGCTTCACAAATGAAAAAAAAAAAAAAAAATTTGTAACTCAAAACCATACTTGCTAACTCTAAATCTAACTTTCTAACTTTTATTCTTTTCTTGTATGTATGTCTCTTGTAACATGTTGTAACTACCCTCAATTTTCGTTGAGCCTTTATCTTTGTTTATCTAACATACTTGTAGAGTTTGATTGTCAGTTGCGGATCATAAGGAAGAGGTGAAGAATTACATTGTTAACAACTGATTGGAGCTGTCATTGACTTGGGAAGGACGTCAAGTGTTGCAAGAAACGAGTTCCACCACTCTAAACTTTTGTTCATGATTTGCAATTAAATTCTACTTAGCTAATTATTGTATATTTATACACTAACTTCTAACTTTAGCTAATTCACTAACTCACTACTAACTTATTCTTTGAATTTTCATCTCCACTCTTCTAAATTTCTTTATCTTGATGTGATGCAGTTGAAGAGTGGAGTAATCATGCATCGAGTTATGATAACCATTGTAAGGAGGCACGAATTTGGAGGTGCACACTCCAAAAGGCGTCGCCCACAACTTGATTAAGAAGTGAAGAGTCTAGGCGGAGTAGACTATAAACATTAAGCGCTGCATGGGAGGCAACCCATTTCAACCAAAATTGTGAAGGAGCCATCAACGAGAGTTTGAAATTTCTATTCCCTAAACTCTTTTTTATTGAATTGTATAAATGGAGATATGTGATTTATCATGTGCTTAGAAATTACAACATTATTTTGATCTACATTGAGGACAATGTAATTTTCTAAGTGTGGGGTAGTGATACACGTTTCCATGTGATTTGTTTTGTTTTGTTTCATTTATTTTAGTTTGTTTCGAGTCAGTAAAAGAAAAATACAGAAAAATAAAAAATTTTCGTTTGTTTTTAGCTAAGATCGAGTCTTAGATGCCCCTAAATGAGTCGATGATGATTATATCTTTGAATGCATAGATGATTGTTTTGCATAATCATAAAAATTAATTGTGAGTTTCATGGATATTGTGATTGGTATGAACATGTGAGATTATGATTGACATACAATAAGCATGCATGTTTGAGTTAATTTGTTTCCATAATATCCTATATGAGCTTTCGTGCCAAATACTTTCTTCTTGTGCGATAAATATGACAAGTGGCAGAAATTATCTAAACTTTATCATTCTTTGATTATTCAATGATTATGTGCCATAGTTTTTAATGAACTCTAGAATGCTAGAACTCACTCTTGTTGATTTTTGAGACTATTATTCATGAAATGCCTTGATTTCGAAAGTGATTGAGAAGATCTTGTTAGGATTACCACCAAAGCCAAATAAAGCATGTGCCTAATTTGTGCCCGTCGTGGAACTCCTTAGTCTTAACCCCTTTGAGCTTATATTGAGCCTATCTTTCATCACCTTATACACATTCCATATGCTTAGAATAGCTATACCTTTACCTTTGTTCTCAAGACTTAGTAAAACTTATTATCATGGAATTATAACTTGGAGTGATGTTGTGAAACAAGTGTGGGGTGAACTTAGCAATGTTGAATAAAATGATTAAATGCCGTGCCTAAAAGAAAAGAAAAGAAAAACAATTCGGACAGAAAAATAAAAAGAGAAAAAGATTAGTCTGAAACAAAAGAAAGAGGAAGGCACGGTTTCGATGCGATTTTTGCTAAATTGATTGTGAAATTGGAGTTTGTTTGAAAATTGAAGGTCTATCATTGTATACATGACCTTTGTTCGATTTCACTATGTTTGGGAAGAAAATAATGAAGAATGGGCCCAACAAGTTTAAACTTGGCCCTTGGAGTGAAGTCATAAGGAGTATTGAGCTTTGCTAAGTCTTGGTGACATTTTCTCACCATTATCCTAAATACGAATACCTTATGCCGAGCCCCATTATATTCCCTAGTAAAGATCTCTCATGATTCTTAAAATAGGTGAACTTTGTATGTGGAGATTATCTCAAGAGTTGAGCTTATGGTTTTGGTTCATTTGTGCACATAATTGTTAAATGAAGTTTATCTTGATTATACTATTCACAAAGTGCCTTTATTTGATGACATATGCAAGTTACTCTTTGTAATTCTTAATCTATTCTCTTGCATATACTTTGAGTGAATGATGCCATTTCATGAGTGAAAAGAAGAGAGTATGCCTAGTGAGGAGGATTGGATTAACTTGACATGTTTACATGCTTATTTTCTCACTTCTTACTTGTTCATGCCATGAAACATGTCTATGACTCTTGGGATGATTGCGCTTACATTTGGATGCTTAACTTGAAAGCTATGTGTTTAAAAGATCCTGAGACAATTATTTAGGGGCAGCAGCAGTTTTAATAGAGTCTTTTATTTTGTTTTGCTAAGGGACTAGCAAAAGCTAAGTGTGGGGTAGTTGATAAGAGCATAATATGCGACATTCTTAATGTGTTTTATCCCCATTTATGCAATTGCTTAACCCTTATTATTGTAATAGAGAGTCATTTAGTTAAGTATAGAGTCTTTGGCAGAGTTGTTGATGAAAAGAGCTTAAAACGTGAAAAGTGTGCAATTCTTGAAGAATCCTAATGAAAGCAGGAATCCCTATCGAATCAGGACTTGTTCTTAAGATATTGTGCTACAATTTTTCTTCTTTTATTAATATATTTTTCTCTATTATTTTCAGGAATTAAAGAGGAGATAAATGAAGAATTTTGGAAGCAAATTAAATGAAGAAATCGGAAAGGAAAATAATTCAAATGCAACAAGGACAAGGAAAGATTTAAATGCTTCGACCAAGAAAGGAATACATGAATTGATGCCGAAATTTGTATGGCAAGTTTTCAAACAAAAGAAGGGAAGCATTCAGCCATTTAAAGGAGTTCTAGAGCTACAAGGAAACAATGCCGAATTAGGAAGGAAAATGAAGAGCTTTATTCAGAAATTAATCTTTATTCTTTGACTAAATCGGCAAACAAAATAAGGAAAGCAAACAAGGCTGAATTAAGAAGGAAAAGGAGGAGCTTTGTATGACAAGTTTTCTAACTGAATAAGGGAAGTCTTCTACGGCAAAAGAAGGAAGGGAATTCAAGGATGAATATGGACTTAATTCTCTCCACATTCATATAGGTTTTGCTGAATTATACAAGGGAAGAATTTTCAGTAATCATACAAGGAAGAATTTGGCAAACACAAGAAAGGAAAATAAAAGACTTGCCTTGCAAAGAAAAGAGAGAGGGTTTCGGTAATAACTCTTGAAGGGCCGAAACCCTAGTTCCCTTGTTCTCCTATATATAGTTCGGCACTTGCTCAAGGAAAATCATCTTCTCTTCCTCACAAAAAGCTTACCAAAACTCTGCCGAATTGCTTCCTTGAATTCTCACCAAGAACAAGGCCGAACCATACTCCACCACCTTTCATAAATCATTCCAATCATCAACACCAATCCACTTGCCGAATTCTTCAACAAAGGTTGTCACTTGGATTGTAATTTCAATGGCTTTTGTTTCTTTGTATTTATACATTAATTTGTCTATGAATTATGTATGGATTCTTGGTACCGATTTTGGTTTTTTTATTTATTCATGGGAATTCCGAATTCTTGTTATATTGTTTGGTTTTCTTGTGTTTAATTACCGAATTATGCATGTGATTTAATTGAATATGGTATGATGGGCAGTAGGCTTTTGCATGTTTTCTTGATTTAATTAGGTTTATTTCCTTACTTCGTGTGCAACCGAAGGAGATATCTAGATGCATTCGAAGGCCATGAGTGTTATCTAGGTATTGAATTCACTTGCCGATTTAATATATGTTGGATCATACGCATGTTATGTTTTAATATGTATTTATCTAAGGGCTTGAGTAATTCTGGAAATTTACATGTCGATGTGAGATGAGTGACGCCATACTTGCTAACATGTTCCAATTCGACATATTGTGCTTATGTGCTATTTGTGTTTAATTTCTACGCATAGTGTTGTTAAACCGATTAGTACCATGTTTAGGATTACACGCATGTTGGATTCTAAATATTTGTGATGTTTTGAATAATTAGATATACCGCATTGGCTCTAATTAAATTGGAACTTAATTGATCTTGAATTCGATATTTGCTTGTTGCCCCTATTACTTGTTTTAATTTCGTTGCATGTGTAATGAGTTTTGTGTTTTGTGATTGTGTGAAAGGTGATGATCAATTGTATATAATAATTTAGGATTTATTTTCGTAATTATCAGTAGATATTAGATACCATTTCCAATCCCCCCATATTGTTATGTGATGCTTTATGAAATTAAATGCCCTTGATTTCCCCGGATAGAACGATCCCTACTTGTCAATACTACAATCGACACAAGAAGGGTATTATTGGTATGAGATTATTTTGCAGGTACAAATTGTGCACGCATTGTGGTCGCATCATCGATCATTGATCACGGCTACATTTGAAGCTTGTGAGGAGCGTTTGTATACGCCATTTATCTTAACTCCGATATTGGGTTACCAATCAGGGGGAGTTGTCTTGTAGACATCAGGGGGAGTCTACCTCACATGTAATCTTCAATTTTATTTGGTGCGTTGTGCTCTTTTTCCTTTGACCAAGCTTTTTATTTTTTACCCAAGTGGTTTTGTTTTGCTTGGCAAGGTTTTAGCGACGCAACATGTTATGCACCGTGTCACATTTGGGACACGACACAAGGGGGAGTGTTCAAAGAAGGATAATTCTGTAACTTCGTATTTGTGTCTTGACCTAATTAGACTAGATTAGTAGTTACCTTAGTTGATATGGAATCCCTGATTGTTCGGGATACTTGATGTAATGCCTATATAAAGGCCTACTTATCAATCAACAAAATTATGCTTTGCATCTATTCCTTTTCTCCTAGAACAATTCACTACTTTTTCTTAAAATTTTATTAAGATTTTGTTGCTCCTCCCCTATTTGTTTTTAAGTTACAATATATATCTCAAAAGTATGTCATACACTTAAATGAGTTTATAACTGAGTATTTTGTTTTGTTATTCCGAATAACTTATTCTTTTTATGTATTACGATTAGCTCTGGTAACAATTTTATCCTGATTACGCCACTGAACATCGGTCCACACAAAAAGCTTATAGGATATTAGCCAACTCATCACCATAGTCGAGGGTCACAACAACGTCCTCTGGTGGTGGCGCCACCATCCTTTCCGCCTCCATCATACAAGAATGCTCGAACACTTTGGCGGCTAGGCGAAACCCTAGCAGAGAGCCAAAATGCCGACTTGAAAAATGAATATAATCTTGATGGTTTTCTTCTATTGTTTTAAGTTCTAATCCCAAAATTATTGATTTTGTAATTTTACATTTTATAACAAAAACAACTTTATTCATTTAATTTTATTATTTTTTTCTTATGAAATAAATATAATGTCATGTCATTATGTCACTTAATCTCAACCATTGAATGTTATAAAATCTAAAGGTTGGCAATGAGTGTAAAAAATGTGTACAATTGTGTGTCTCTTAATTTAGACCCATATTTAAACTAGTCTTCCTGCACGCGCGATGCACATGTATTTAAATAGTGGCCGAATTCTTTAGTTATTTTTTTCTTTTTTTCTTTTGAGATATTATTTTATTTAGTTAGTTGTGTGTTCCTTTTGTTTTCAATTTTGATGGCACTCTTATTTTACAGCCAAATTGTATGAGGGTGCACACTCCCACTACTGTTTTATGTTTTCCTAACACTTATTTAACAGTTTATAAGAAAATTCTATAATGTGTTAGAGCATCTCCAACAGCTCTTTTAAAAGTTGAATTTTCTCTATTTTACAAGAAAAACACTCCATTTTGGCTCCAACAGCTCTTGTAAACCAGTATCTAAAAGAGAGAAAGTGAGAAAAAAATATGTAGAATCTCTATATCTATAGAATTCTCAAAATCTGTATATTCTTGCAATAATCCCTAAAATTTAATGTTTGTCTTTTATATTTGACTCTCTCTCCTAAAAAAGAAAAATAAAAAAAGAATGATTTATCTCCCTCTCTCTCGTCTTGCCTTTTATTTATATATTCATTAAATTATACAGATTAACATTTAATTTTTATATTGTAAAATAGAAGATCTGTTAGAGTTGAGCCTATTTTTTATAGAGATTTTGAGTTTTCCTCCTCTTTAATAGAGAATTTTTACAAGAGCTGTTGGAGATGCTCTTAATGCATGACATGCATCAATTCTACTCAAATTATGAAAAGAGTTATCATAATAGTAACATTAGCCCTTAAATTGTAACATGTGTCGTTGAAGTATAAATATAGGGCTTAAAGTGGTAATTACTACATTAACGACTTATGTGGTAAATAAACATCACAACATTAATAACTTAATTACAAATCTAAGGACTAACATTGATACGACCCGAACCTAGAATTACCGTTTAACTGTTTTACTTTTATTATTTCTCCTCGGGAATTGTTTTTACGATTTGAAAGTTCTAAAGGTTGACTTTTAAATAAGTTTACTCGACCGAGGATTTTATTTCATGACGAGGTAGAAGACGTTGAAACGAGTTCGTGGACACGTAGCATGCTCAATTTGGAGTTCGTACGAAAAAGTTACGATGAAAATCGGAAATTGTCCGATTTTTGGACGAGTATAAATAGCCGGGAGGAAATTTCCCGAACGGCAATTTTTCTTTTCTGTTTCTTTTTCTTCTCTCTCTCTCCTTTCTCTCTCCTCTCCCCCGACTCGGCCCGACCTCCGGCCGAACCTCCGCCGTCCGGCCGAACTGAGTCGGCGCACCGGTCACGTTCGGACCGGCTCGGCCTCCTCTTCGCGTCTGTGGCTGTGTGGCGGCGTGGTTCACCGCCGTTCGGCCGTGCGACGCCCGAGACCGAACGCCACCGATCGAACGGAGCTCCCTTTTCCGGCCACCAATCGGCCCGATTCCAAGAGGGGAAATGAAGGTCTCGACCCACACACCTTCTCCACCAAAGGAATTGCACCAATTCGTGACATGTAAGGAGAATTTTGGATTCAAAATTCTAGGGTTTTTAGGAATTCGGTGGAGGTTGTGTAATTGGTGTTTTTTGTGGATTTGGAGGCTAGAATTGGGTTTAGGACGATAATTGAAGTCGATTAGGTGTTGTTTGATGTTGAATTGGTTGAGTTTTGGAGAAATTTGAATTTGGGATTTTTGGCCCGCCGTGCCGGCCGCCGTATGCGGCGGCTGAGCTAGTTTTTGGCGGCAGAGGCAGTGGTGGACAAGGTCTTGAGGTGGTGGCGATGATATTGGGTTGAATTGGAGTCGATTGGCTAGGTTTTGGGCCACTGTGGTGGCGGCGCAGGCGGCGGAGCTGCGACTGCCGGCGGTTGAGGAAGAAGATGAACAGTGAAAACAGTAAAACGGTAAAAAGTGAATAGTAATCGGTAAAACAGTAAACGGTAAATCAGTAAATGGTAAAACAGTAAAAGAAAATAGTAATTGGATTTTAACCATTTACTGTTTGACTTTCAGAATTACTGTTTGACCTAGAATAATTACTGTTTGACCTTGGATTATTACTGTTGACTTACCGTAAAAAGGTTAAAAGCTAATTAAAATGGTTTTACGACGAAATAATCAGAAAAGTGATTGATCAGACTCGGGATGGGTGTCCTGAGTAATTTTGAGACGTAAATGGTTTCGGTATTTGAGGCGTAACTCCATTACCGATAACGATAATTTAAATGGGGTTATTCGGACGAGTGAGGACGTCGTAAATTTAACTTTATAATCAAATTTTGAGTTCTGAGATATTTTTTTTTAATTACGTCTCTGTTACAGGTCGAGAAATTACTCGACGTAATGAGAGCGAGGAATAGCAGCACGCTCGGCCGTACTGTGAGTGGATTTTTATTTTAAAATAAATGCATGCAATTACGTTTTATTGAAATACAATTTATTTAATTAAATGAGTTCGTAAGCATGATATGAATTATCGAAAGTCGATAATTCATATACTTCTGTTATAATTGTTGATTTAATATTTAAAGGAATATGGTTTTAGGGTTTTGCTTTTACTACTATTTTAGTAGTATGTGATTTTATCCGGAAACCTTATTATTTATAATTGATTATGTTGAATAAGTTTTAATTACAGGTAGTGACCGGAAATGAGATTTCCAGGGATTTTATATTTTCATTATTTATGATTTTCGACATGTGAGACATGTCGACGTTATAAATATAATTTTGATATTATTTTACGGCATGTTGGATATGTCGGATATATGTGAGTATATTTCAAGGCTATTATACTAATGATTACTATAAGCCTCAGATGTGCGGTCGGGGACCGTACGGATTTATGATATATAAGGGGAAGGGTACTTTCGGTTTTGTTTTCGGAGTTTCACCATATCAGGGTCCAGATATATATTGATGCTAGCTAGCTTAGTCGCCTGAGCCCATGCGAGGTGACGACTTGACCACATAGGTCAGATTCACGCTCGATGGTCGACGTGTACGGGCATAGCGTGGGACGCTATAGAGAGTCTTGGAGGCTCGACCCTTAGTCATGGAGGCTACTATTAAATGGTGGTAATGACGTTCCCCTATTCTATTATATGACCAATGAGATTGGTCATGATTTTATATTATTTGGTTTTGGGGAATATTTTATCTATGAGACTTTCTGTAATTTAATAAATTCCCGAACTAGCGGGACTGTGTTTTTATATGACCAATGGGATTGGTCGTGGAATATTATTAATTGATTTTCAAAAATATTTCGTTTTGAAATACAAATATAAACAAAAGTATTATTTGTTTATTTGATATATCAGCGGGGCTGATTTTTAAATACGATTTTTCTTAAAACGTGGGATATTTTATTAAAGGCATGCAATGTGGTTTTATTTCTAAAATATTGGGAAAGTAATATGATACTTTCAATTAAAGTATTATATTAAATTGTTTTATTTTTATCCACTCACTCTAACGTTTTTAATTTACTTTCCCCTGGGCCCTTCGTTTTAAAAATCGCCCAGTGTGCAGAGTAGTGATCAGAGGTCAAGAGTACTCGGAGTCGAGGCATAGTCATCATCGTTGTCGCTTCCGCTAGGTGGGATCTGTGATCCCTTATTTTTTTATTTTCATATTATATTTCTTGTTATGTTTCCATTTGTAATTCCAGTTCATTTTGTTAGATGGCTCTGATTACTTGGGAGCCAGTTAAATTAGATTTTGTGTTTATTGGTGGCGGTTGTTGTGATTTGGGGAGCAGGTGGCTCCAGGTGTTACGGTTGGAATTGGAATTTTAGAAGTGTTTTGGTTGTTGCAGGTTTTAGGGTTGTCCATCTGAAGATTGACTTATCGATTTATCGATAGAGTTAGTCTTAAAGTGGTCCCCGCAGGATCTTATCCGGATTTCAGGGTGAAATCCGGGGCGGGTTCTATCAAACATACTATGGTAAGTACTAATTTTATAACATTAGAATAAAGTTGATGTATAAACACACCTAGCCTTATCCCATCTTATAAACCCAAGCAATCCTGCAAGTTGTAAAGACAATCCAGAGTTGTGTAAGACCAAATGAGTTCGAACCCATTTCTCTAAAGCTACCCAGTTGTTGAGGACTGATTTTTTTAATATTTATTGTTTTAAACGTGATGCTCACACCATGCATTCTAACAAAAAATGGTAATAAGAAGGCAGTTTGTTGGTTTGGAAGGCAAGAAACAACGTTATCTTCCGGCCGGGATGCTCAAGCTTCTCCAACAATCATTGTTCACTCTGTTGCAGCGTTGGGTACTGGTTATCGTACAGTTTACAAGAAAGACTCTTTTGTTGCTTCGAGAAGCCTTTCTCCAATCAAATGGATTCCTCCTGCTTCAAGTTGGCTCAAGTTCAATTTTGATGGCTCTGTGACTTCTACATCTTATGCTGCTGGTGTTGTCATTAGGGACTCTTCGGGTTTTCCTCTACTCTATGGCACCCACCTGCTCTCTAATGCCTCTGTTCCATTTGCAGAATGCTCAAATAAAAAAGATGGTCTTTTGGTTGTCAAAGATCTCAACTGCTCATCCCTTGAGGTTGAAGTGGACTCGGCGCTCATCATCAATTGCATCAAAGGCTTTTTTTCCACGCCTTGGAAGTAAGGTTGGGCTCGGTCCAGACCGGCCACCTTTTTTCCGGGACAGGAACCGGATCGATGACTAGTAGCGGACGTACAATATTATGTGAGTTGGGGGCATAAAAAAAAACATAGAGTTTTATTTGCGCGAAGTGTAAATTTTTTTTTTTTTGAATTTCAATATAAGTCTCTATTTTCCTTAAAATATGTGTGTGCTGATATTTGTCATCAAAAGTTGTGCAAATGAATGCGAGACCAAAATCTTGAGATTCTTAGAGAGTCGGAAAGCGGGAGGTTGATTGAAGGACTCACAACAGCAAGAGTGGTAGTATGATTAGCCAATTTGAGTATGAGATTAATATAACAAGAAGAAGAGAGAATATAAAAGTAGTTTAGACTACTGGGATCGTGATCTGCCGAATCCTATTAGGGTTATATTACTTATATAATATAAATATACAAATCTATATTTGAAACGACACCGTTGGAGTTGGTAAAAAAAAATAGAAGTTGTAGCCGTCAAGATAAGTATACAAACATATACCACATAGTTTGGTGGGTTTATGGTATATAAAAAATAAATAAAAAATTGTTGTCATCAAAATCTCAGTGGGGGCACTGGCCCCCACTGGCCCCTACATAATTTTTTTTTTGGATTTCAATATAAGTCTCTACTTTCCTTAAAATATGTGTGTGTGCTGATATTTGTCATCAAAATTTGTACAAATGAATGCGAGACCAAAATCTTGAGATTCTTAGAGAGTGAAAGCGGGAGGTTGATTGAAGGACTCACAACAGTAAGAGTGGTAGTAGGATTAACCAATTTGAGTATGAGATTAATATAATGAGAAGAAGAGAGAATATAAAAGTAGCTTAAACTATTGGGATCGTGATCTGCCGAATCCTATTAGGGTTATATTACTTATATAATATAAATATACAAATATATATTTGAAAGGACACCGTTGGAGTTGGTAAAAAAAAAGACAGAAGTTGCAGCCGTCAGGATAAATATACAAATATATACCACATAGTTCAGTGGGTTTTTAGTATATAAAAAAAAATAAAAAATGTTGTCGTCAAAATCTCAGTGGGGGCTCTGGCCCCTACGTACTTACGCCACTGTGTTCAGAGAGGCTAACTTCCTTACTGACTGGGGACGAAGCTTAGAGTAAATGTACATAGGCTACAGCCCGGATAACATTTCTACCGCTAAGAACATTACATGTGTAATTTATGCCCTAATAATGATCTTTGAGTAAAGAGTGTTGCTATTGAGACCTCCACTTTTACTCACTAAACCTCTTATGCTTTCTACACCTCCATTTAACTTTTGAATATAAACAATTGCTCACCAGACCTCCATTCAAATTACGAAAATAACCTTGAATATTTTATTCACATATATCTCAATAAATTACTCATTATACCTCTCGTTTACTCACTAGAGTTCTATTTCATAATATTTTTTTTTTTCATCCAATCATGCATTCCAGACTTTCTGTCTTTGAATTTTTCTTATTATTTTTTTCTTTACGCATGCAAACAATTTTTTTTTCCTCATAATGTTGCTAAGCTTCTAATATTTGATCAAATTGTAAGAAATAATTTTTCAATGATATCAATTGCGCAAAAATTTATTCGAATCAATAATCAAGCAAACAATCAATTGTAATTAATAAATACATCAACTCCAAATGACTATTATTCTAAGAGTCTAATAAAAAAATTAGTCTCAGCATCACGAGAAAAATAAACTAATCACCCTCAAGTGTCATAGTTTCTGAAATTGTATTAACTCTTTCTAGATGGGGTATTTGAGTATAGAGATGCAAACGATCACCATATCTACTGATGCAAATGAGGGTAGTTGAGGCCCTTATATAGGTGGCCGGGAGTGAGGTCTGGCCTCACCTTTCGATGTGAGACTGGTTTCCTTCTGTTCGCACACCAAAGGGCAGCTCTGGTGACCTCTCTAGCAGGTTGGCGCCCCCGGTCCCCGGGCCTCTGGTAGCAAGGTAGACTGCTGGACCCCTGGTCCGGGTGCTGGTGAGCCGGTCCCGGGTCCCGGGCCGGCCCCTGGTACACTAGCTGCGGGTCTGTGGGCCTGCTGTAGCGCCTCTGTGGCTACTGTCAACAGTTTCAATCAATGATTATTACCATAATTGTAATTGATGTTTTCATTGTAATCGTCACCCTATATTGACCGATTCCATTTTTAATATTACTATATGCTACTTTTATCCTTCATTGTTTTGTGAATTATTTTACCACATTCATTGATGATTACATATTAAAACAAATTATGAAAGAAAAATAAGGATTGTCGATTCTTTTTTTTAGCCTAGGATATTTTAGAATTCTGGGTCCATCTCTGTTGCTACTGACACGATTGCTTCTGAGGGTCAGTCCCTCCATTCGCACATGCGATGGACTGGAATCTCACCCCAAGCAAATATGGCGCTTGTTCTTGATTGTTCTCTTGTTAGTCGCCATAGGGGTGTTTGGTTGTAATTTTGTTTTCTTGTAAAATAAAAACTAACAAAAATTGGGACTATTGGCCCGAGTGCAATCTCCGTTGGAACGGACCTAACTTTTTTTTTTTGAGGGAACTCATTGAGTAATAATCATACTAAAATATACTCAATTGTCACACCGAGGTGTACAAGGAAAAAGAACGAAAGAGAAAACAATATCGGGGTTTAGATCAAAAGAAAGGTAGCAGTTAAACCGTTGAAATAGTTTTACATTAATTATGTAGCGCAATTAGCAACTTAAAATGACAGATTTTTGACTATCTTCAGAAATCTCTCCAGAATCATAACGTTCGCTGATAATCGTGACCGGAACTGGAGCATTCTTCATCATGAAAGTGCTCAATCTTACCAATAGCATCCTGATACTCAAATCAAGAGTGAAGAATAGTAGTTTAGTAAACAAAGAAAGAAGGAAGTTGTAGAAAGAAACATATGGAGGCCAAAAGAGTTGTACCTCTGGAAAAAGTCACAATGTCTTCTTCCCATCACGAGTGTCTTTATCTTTAGATTTTTAATCGCTTGGAGGAGTTCTGTTCTTTCATCTCCCCATACTATTTTAAGCATAATGGATACCTTCAAGAACATTGAAGCGAGAAAGTGAAACAAGACAATAGGAGAAGATTAGTAAAAGCTCTGTAAAATCATATGATGAACATATACACAAACTTAAATTATACGTACCTCTTTCCTTTCAGCAAGCTTACGACACCCAACAAGATCAAGGTGTACAATGTCTTTGCTCAATCCAAATGACTCGCTAATTACTTGACGATTTAGGAAGTCTTTTAAAGGAATCGGAGCAGCTCCACCAGATGCATCTCTTATAATACGTTCATGATCCATTGGTGGATCAGACATGAGATGTACCATGTACACAATGCCATCTTTGCTCACCAAATTCCGTACTGCCCACTTGAGGTTTCTTGTGTGCTCGAAACTCATTAGAACGCCAATAGCTATTGAGTTGTTACTTCCATCCATCCCATCAGCATTGTCTTCGTCTGGAGGAAGAAGAAAAGTACCAGAAAGCTTTCTCATAGGTGCTCTCAAATAAGCACAGGCTTGCATAAAAAGTGGTACACTCAAGAGCAACCAAACGCCGGCAAAAAGCCTCCCCCCATTTGTATGAAAATAAATGTCACCAAATCCCACTGTGGTTGTGGTAATACACACCAAGTATATGGTATCATACCAATCTAAGTTTCTCTCAAAAATACGGATTACCACAAATGCCGATGCCCAAGTCAACTAGAATCAATAATATCCAAGAGGCAGTTTTCATGATTCCCTTGCCCCTGTCTCTTAAACCCTTAAAATACCAAACTTCAAGCTTTATAAGAAGATAACTCACTAATAGATCTATTGGCCCCCAAAAGAAGAAAGGACCAATGAAACAATATGCAGCAACTAATAATTTCCCGTCATCCTTAGTTGGTTTTATATCTCCATATCCTATGGAAGACATTGTTACCACAGTGAAATAAAAAGCGTCTATTAACGATCGTTTACCATCTTCGGCGAACCAGCAATGCAGTACCATCCCAAGCACAAAATAAAAACTTGAGAAGAAAAGTAGTCTAGTAACCTGAAAAAAAAAAAAAAAAAAAAAGCATCCCATCAGTCCAAAGAAAAACATGAGTTTTTCCACATTGTGGATTTTCTTAACATTTTCATGATTATATTACAAATTATATCTAATTTAAAGCTTACTACAAAGATGTTTGAAATTAAGATGGATGATAGTGGTGCAAGTTATTAGTGACTTGATGAGATAGAAATATGACCTTAGGAATCTGTACACTTTTCCAATTCATAAATAAATACCTAATTCATACAAAAATTCACTCCTAATCCACCAGCTATTACAATTTACTAGTGTAATGTATGACCAGCAAGTAACACCTGAATTCAGATTGCCAAAAAAAAAAAACACGAGCTAAAGTTGTGGCTTTTCCCTAGAGAAACTGCACAAAGATTTTATTGAACATAGTGTTGCCGCTACATACAACCTAACCCAATTGAAAGAGAGTGTGGTAGGTATAGCATTGCACAACATACAGAACAAGAGCAATGAAATATCCAGAGCTATATTACCATCATTCAGAATGAACGTAACACGCTGGATTCTGCCGGGAGATGTTGGACCATAAACGTAGCACTGGTCACAAGCCAGGAGCAAATCTGTTAGATATGGAGAGAGGCCTGTACACAAATAAAAGAGACTCATGTCACATTGATTTTAAAAGCATTTTAGGTATATATGCTTCTCCTATCACAGACTTTGAGATTAGGAGATCTGCTACAGAGTTAAAAATATATAATACTGTAAAGAGTTTGCTACACACTTGGAAACCAACAAGAAAAGAAAAGGGTAACTACTACAGCCATATAGGAAAACAGAAAACATAGGGAAGTAAGTACCTGATCATCTTTTTCCATTGTGGGAGCAGAAGTACGTCATTCAATGTCAGGGATTAAGAGACACTATCTGGAATAATGTAAGAACCTATGAGAAATCAGAAGAATGGCAGAGCGTAAGGGGCTGTACTTTCAAGTGACCATTTGTGTTCAACACTGATAGCTCGCCTGTATCATTTACACGGCACAACTACTCTAGAAAACACAATACGGTTTCATTGTTCACTTAATCTGATTTAAGCACTTAGTTTTTCAAGGTTTCAATAAGCACAATAAAGTCTTAATTAAATTCAATTCGCACATCCCCATCTATAGCAATTTAATAATAAAGTTCCAAACTCCATACAAAGCAAACATGTATTAGTACTCTGTCCATAAAATCCAACTCCGATTCTGTCGATTGAAATCCAAGTTTTCAACCAGCTAAAGATCCCACTAAGCAAGTAACAAAAAGGAACCCTAGCCTAGAAGCCAAAGCAAATCAAGGCCAAACCTGTTTGCAGGAGAAGGGGCGAGAGGATTTGAAGTAGACACGACCGGTGCTCCTCGTCGACCGGAGTACCAATGAGTCAGTAAACTGTCGGTGACGGCGGGTACGGCTAGGTTAATTAGGTGACGGAGCTTGAGAGAGATGGCGGTGAAGAAGAGAGAGAGAGAGAGAGAGAGAGCAAGAGAACTCTACTATTCTACTATTTCTTCATCTTTAGCTCAACAGAGAGAGAGAGAGAGACAGAGAGAAAGAGAGGAGTGATATATGAAGGCAGCTGACCTGCATTGCTCATAAGTTGTTTTTGTAAGAGAGCAGCGCTGCGACCGAGTCATGTTTTAATTCTAAGCGCGCTTTTAGTATGTCTGATTTTCGGACCAAAAAGATCGTTACAGTCTTCCTTCTTTTGTCAAACCAATTTTTTATTATGCTAAATTAACAATTTCTTATTACCTATTTATTTTCGGCTACCCCTTGCTGTGGGTTCGGACAGATTTGGGTCTCTGGGCCTTATTGAGATACCAAATGCCCAAATTTTGGTACAAAATTATAGGGGTGGGTGCGGTGAGGGTTAGAATCAAAACTGAATCAAACCCACTTTATATGGTTTAGTAAATTTTCAAACTATATTCACTTTACGGATTCGTCAAACTGTATATTTTGGTAAACCACTTTCCGGTGCAGTTTTAGATTTTATACAGTTTGACATTCTAAATTATCAAAATATTAGAATGAATAAATTCCATACCAATTTCATTAACACAAAAGAAATATAACACAAAAGAAACAAAGTAGGAAGCAAAGCAAAAACACACATCAATATTTAAGTCTTAGAATAGGTTTGTAAGGGGCTGGGGTATTCCTATTAGGGTTAGAAATTTAAAATTTATTTATAAATAATTATTTGATTAAATAATAAAATAAATCGGGTTGGATTGGATTTATCCGATTTGACAATAGCCCAACCTTAATTCAACCCATTTACACAATCCTAATCCAGTCCGCATCAACAGGTGCGGCCCACAATTCGGTTTCAACCAGTGCGATACGGCATTTTCGGTGTGAAGTGCCTACCACTACAAAATTAGATAACAAATGATGTGGCACATCCCATGTCAGCATTTTTGCTTATATTTATGATTATGGTGGGATTTAGATGTTTTTATCACATTATTTGTTTATCTTACAAATGACGTCCAAAATTATATACCAAATGACGTGACGCACCCCATGCCCACTTTCCCTAACATGTTAGATACCTGAAAATCTACTTTGACACACTAGAGTCACTTCAAACACGTAACAATACGTTAAAGTAAAATGCTCTACAAGGACAACAAACAACAACACAAGATAGCTAACCAATGATACGTGGGTCTTGACCCAAAGTAACAAACAAATCAATTTAGTAACAAGCACAATTATCAACCAATCAAGCACTCAATCAAATGATAATTAGAAATAAGTCAAACACTGCGAACAACCAAAAGAGCGCAACAATCAAACACAGGGATATGTTTTCAAATAAAACAATCCACGTCTAAAATTGGGTTCAATCTCGAGGTTCCCGTTCATCAAAGACTAAACTCATATAAACCACCCAAAACTCGCTCACTTCTCCCACTAGACTAATATATCATGATCTAACGATCGAGAAAGCACCTAACACTCCAGCATATCCAATGAAATATCAGTACAGAAGAGCATATGATGGGGATCCACTGCAGTCGGGCCATTACTCAGAAGGTACTGATTATCACCAAATATGCACCCTAGGCTCTGATAGCAAACTGTCACGCCCCGAATTTGAATTGATAAAATTCAAATTAGAAAACGTGATAATTCAATAATCTCAACTACTTAGAGAATAAATTACAATTTACTAAGTATTAAAGAGTCCAAATGATTGCGACTCCGGCGAATACAATGATCACATCACCATTCTTTACACAAGTAGTAAAATATCGGATAATATAATTGTTCAACTCATGTCTCACTACACACTAACAAAAACAAGGCTAAAAAGTAGAATCACGTCTACTCCCCACAGCTACCAACTGCCGCCTCAATTCTGCTAATCCTCACCTGCACGACTAACCCCTACACCATTGTTTCTGTCTGAATCCGTAGACTCACAGAGACCGGTAGATCTTGGTGTGATTTCTTCCTGTAAATCCTGCTAACTAAGGGAATACTGGGAGGGCCGGTTTATTCCACTCTGATGCTTAAGTCAGTATAGTTGGGATAAACTGATAACTTAAGCAGGAATGAGTAGTTGAAGTATTGATTACCTCTTAATGAGGGTAGCTGGGGCTCATATATAGGCGGCCGGGTGTGAGAACTGGTCTCACCCTTCGATATGGGACTGATCCATTTTTGCATATATTACGGGGCTGCACTGGTCCCCTGTTTGGCGGGCTGATGCCTCCGGTTCCCGGGCCCTAGTCACAAGTAAGACATGTTGGGTGATGTGTCGCCGAAGCGGAACTTCAATGACAAACCCTACAAAAGATCGTTAGTAGTATGAGCAAGTAGGGATCGTTCTAAGCCGGGGATTAAGGGTACCTGAAATATGAGAATATTAGCACAAATATATACATATTCACACATTTGAAACGTCAAAGGGGGATTAAGATGATGATTGGCAGCAAGCTGCCCTAAAACGCCCTAGACAAGAAAATAAATCTAAAACTACTATATACAAGTTGGTCGACATCTTTCACACAAAGCACAAATCAAAACTTTCATAAAACGAAACAAGTAACAAGTAGGGACTCACGAACACATGCTTGAAATATTCTAGACTCGACTTAGTTCCAACCTAATTAGCTCCTTAGTGGTTTACTAATTCTTTAGACTTCAGGAAGATACTTAGAATTAGCTTAGTGCATAACTCTAATCTTTAGCTAACCGGTTTAAAGACACTTAGTGTAGAAATTAAACAAGTAGCATATAAAGCACGAAATCCTTTCAATTGGAAACAAGTTAACATGTAAGGCGTCACTCTTCATATTAAACAAGCAAGTTCTAAGAATTACTCTAACCCTTATGCAACAACACAAACCTAAACTGACTCGATGATCTAATTTGATCTATGTTGCTACGGCATATGAAATCGACACCCACAATACATTGCAATTGTATAGGACAGCAATCTCGATTGCACACGAATTCTTAAAACTAACCAAGTACGAAACAAGAATTAAAACAAGTCATGCATCCCTAAAACTTAACCGATTACTTATTTACAATTTATGTTTGCATATTATCTTGCATAAAACCATGAAACCGAAACTTTAGAGTTACCTACACACAAAGAATCGAAATCATGCATTGAATTAAACATGCGAAACCAAACAAATAAATTGTTCTTACATAGACATAAAAACCAATACCAAAAGAACATACAAACTACATAGATATAGTATTGTAAAACAATAAAATTACAAGCCGAAGGGAGTAGATCACACATTTAGACACCTTAGGGGCAGCAGCTCGTGTTGATCCAATGAAGATTGATGGAGTACGGAATGGATTTTTAGGATGGTGGTGGTGGAGGTTTTCGGCTAGCAATTTTATCTAGGACTTGAAGTAGAGTATTTGGTAAAGCTATAGACTAGTGTTTCGGCTTAAGATGTGACTGTTTTCTGTATGAAATTCGTTGCCTATATATAGGGGAAATCCTAGGGTTTATTCGGTAGCCAAAGGAATAACAATTCCTTGTCCGAGTTGGTTTAGTTTTCCTTGTCGGCAAAGTAATACTCCTTCTAGACTTCTTCTGCCGATTTCCTTCTTGGACTGGGCTGCGATGCTTCATGGATCGGACTTGTCTCATGGACTTGGAAACTCATCATGATGGATTGGTCCAAAGAACACACAGCATTTGGCTTAGACACACAACCAGCAGAATGATACCCGAAACTGGCAAAGTCTCCTAGCTGAGCTAGGAAAACTTTCTTCTTCATATTATTCGGTTCTTTTAGCATGGCTGGATCCCCTAACCTTCATTAAGCTTGGAAACTCTCACTTGATGCATTCAGATGCCCTTTAGATGCTCAAATACAGAAAAGCAAGAAAACGGGCAGTTGGTTCCTCTTCTCGGCAGGGCAGTGACCTTGCTGTGTTGCGACTGGTATAACTTTTCCCCCAGGATATATTTTGATGCGATTCCAATTTCTGAAGAAGCTAGACTTGTAGAGCTTTCCGTCCATATAAGGCTTGCCTTCTAATTTGACGTGAGCCTAAGCTCGCATGCAATAATAACCCTACAAAAGATCGTTAGTAGTACAAGCAAGTAGGGATCGTTCTAGGCCGGGGATTAAGGGTACCTGAGATATGAAATTGTTAGACACACATATATACATATTTACATTAAAAACGTCACAAATTGGGGATAAGTATGGATCGGCAGCCATAGGATTGCCCTAGACTACACACGGCATTAAAACACAAAATAAAATCCTAAATCTAATATTTACAAGTGATCATCATCTTTCACAAAACAGTTCACACAAAAGACTCTTTAAAACATAGATTCATATGCAAGAAAGTAAGAGACAAGTATTTAGCATGTTCACAATTCAAATTCGTTTCGACCGCAACTAGAGCTTTCGCTCTGTACCTAGTTACTAGACTTCCTCAAGTTCTTTTAGGACAAACTTCCGTTCTAGCCCTAAAGATTTTTATGCCAATCCGGTTAAGACTTAACATATAACGCACAAGAGTCTTAAATCGAAAACATGCAAATAAGCAAGGTTGTCAATCATCTTATTTAACATGCAAGTTTTAGCTAAGGTTTTATACCCTAGGTGAGCAAAACAAATCAAAACAACCGTTAGGCCTATAGTTTTATTCATTCTACTCAGGTTAGATGAAACCTAACACCTAGATTTACATGCAAACAACAAATGCTTGAGCACAACTAATGTTTCGGTTTATAAGGAACATCCTTAACCTACTAACCAATTTAAATCCTAAACATGCTTTTAATACCATTGCTCTAATTATCTAAACATACAAAATCCAAGAATTAAAGATTGCAAAAGTCATCACATAAATTCCAACAAAAATCGCAATTCATGTTCATCATACAATACCAAACGAAAACAAAGTATTTTTATAACAACTAATGTGACTAAACCGAAAATAAAAATACAAGTCATAGGGATGGATCACACTTTAGAAACCTTGGAGAGCTTCGTCTTGGTGTGGTGAAAGAGGTTCGGCAGCAGCTAAGGCAGGGACTGGAATCGTTGGTGAATGATGGTGGTGAATCGGTGGACTTTGTATTTTAGGGTTTCGGTTTAGAACTTTGGTAGAACTTTTGGTAGAGTTTCGGCTAGTGTTTTGCAAGAGATGAGATGATTTTCAGAATGCATAAGTGGGGGTATATATAAAGGAGAGGGGGTGTTGCCGGCAGCCCTTCATACACAAGGAAAAAGAAAACCAAGTGGGAATAGGTTTTGAAACCTTCCTTTCATAGTTCAATTAGGTTTTCTTTTTATGAATTTTTCTTCGAGGCTTGGGCTTCACATCTTCATGGACTTCTTGTATGATCTTTGGACTTCAATTGATAGGTCTTGATCCACCAAAAATGCTTCAATTGCCGGCAGCAACATCAAGCACACAATCTGCCTCTATTCGGCAGCTTCTCCTAGTGTGACTAGGAGAACTTCTTTCTTCAATTTTTCTTCAATGCCATGGCCTAGTGTCTTCCTCTTCCCTTCATAAAGCTTGAACCATCTTCAAAAATGCATTTGTGCACCATTTGGTCCATTAAAAACAGAAAACACAAAAAGGGGGCAGTAGGTTCCTGGAATCGGCAGATTTGACCTTGTTGCAGTAATTCCGGCATATCTCCATCCGTGGAGCTCCGATTGATGCGATTCTAAGTCTCAGATAAACTAGACACATATGGACATCTCCCCATAAAACAGTTTGATAAAACTCCTTGTGAGTCGACGGGAATGATTTTTCGAAGTTGGGCCAAAGTCCCTGGAAAATCCTGGAAGCCCCTGGATTGAAATGCTCGGACTGCCGTTTTGCAGCCAACTTTTGGGTGACTTCCCGAACTTCGATTGATCTGAAATTTTAACACAACATCCCTCAGCATATGAATATTAAGCACGCCAAATTTCATAGAATTCGGACAAAGATAGATCACAGTTTCATTCATCTCAAAATCACGAAAAAGACATATTTTGCATTATTTTCCAGATTTCTCAAACATAGTCATTTTTCGGATTCTTAACCATTTTTCGCCAAACTCTACCAAATTAACACTAAACTATATTGTGACTCTATCTTAGACAAATAAGGGTTAAACAAAGCATAAACGAGGGCATAAGCATGTAATATCGTCGCACATTGTGCTCCTATCATAATTCCTTGTGAGTCGTCCGGCAGAAATTGTGGAAGTTGGATAATGTGCCCAGGAAATTGCTGGAACTTACTGGATCCGATTTTGGATTGTGATTCCTGGCATCTTTCCTTGGTCCCATTGTGAAAAATCCTTCCATTGCTCAATCCTCAATATGTTTACTGCTCATAAGAGAAGAAAATTTCATCAAAAGCATCATGAAAGATTTACAGAATCAACGAAACATTCAGAGACTTCGATTTTCAGCACTTTATCAATTTTCTGTAAATTTCCAACACTTAAGCATATTTATATTAAAACTCTACCAAAAGCTCATGATTGTATTATATTACTCAATTCTACACAAATAAAGGTAAAATCAAAGTATAAACGAGGGTAAAACACATTAAGAACGTCGCATTTTATGCTCCTATCACTAGGCCACGGGTCCGGACGTCTATGATTCGCCCCCGGGCCCTGGACCGGGTCCGGGAGTCCTGGTAGCGGGTCTGGGGGCCTGGGTAGCCTCTCTCTTGCTACTGTCAACAAATCCCCCAAGTTCCCGGTCAAGTGTAATCTTGAATGGGGAATTAAATATGTCTCCCCTTACAGGCCCACGGACCCGTTGGGACACCAGTGCCCTAGTCCCCCAAGTCCGCGTTTAAGATTGAACTTGGCCGGCGTTCAAAGAAACCTGCTGTGATGACGCACAATGGTACGAGTGCATGTTTATGATGTACATGCAGACAGTTGTATACGGGTATCAGATGTGGTGCATGGGATGATGATAATGTAGCGTTGAAATCCGACATGCCATGCTATGCGCCGGGAAAACCGAGCGAGTGTATGTTTATGATGATAATGTGGCGTTGAAATCCGACATGCCATGCTATGCGCCGGGAAAACCGAGCGAGTGTATGTTTATGATGATAATGTGGCGTTGAAATCCGCCATGCCATGCTATGCGCTGGGAAAACCGGGCGAGTGCATGGGATGAGCGAGTTTCTCAAGTTAGAACGGCAGCCGCTAAAGTCAGTGGGTACCTTAGATGGATGGCTTTGATGTGAGGTAGCTTGGTACCAGCGGGAAATGTGTCATGTGTTAGATGAGTTCCCGGTGGGGTGGCTTTACTGTGAGTTGATATCAGCCGCCGTCCCCAAACTTTTCATAGCCTTTGTTCTAGCAGGCGTAAAGTATGTGTAGGATTTTTATCTTGCGGAAAGATTTGTCCTGTATGAGAGGAACGAATCTCCCGGTGAGGTGTCACAGCCGTTGTTCGTACAGGTATGAGGTATGTACATGGTTTTTAGCCTGCGGGAAGATTTGTCATGTATGAGAGGAACGAATCTCCCGGGTTTTTAAAACCCGTTGGTTTGTAGCCATGTAGTTGGTGTCGGCCTGTCCGTAGGAAATTATAGGTTTGCACAACCGGTTATTCCGTAGGAATGTGAGTGATAAGTTGGGACCGGCTCTGCCAATGGACTGGCGTAGCCATTAGCTTGAACTGGTTCTACTGTTGAATACCTTGGCCTAAGTTGGAACCATTTACATTGTATCCCTTAGTTGGAACAGGCTATACGGTTGGGATGCCTAACCTGAAGTTGTGTTGGGTTTTTAGGCTGCGGGAAAAAGTCTCCTGTGTTAGAGGAAGAGTTCATCCGGTGGGATACGTAGTCATTGTTACTGGCTTTAGCCAATCACCCGGTGCTGAGATAAACGTTCGGACTGGGTTATATCTGACCGTTGAATTTAGGTACCGCACGTGAGTGTGGGACGCCCGAGTTGCATATAGACTAGTAGCCCTCGCCTCCGTATGCAAGACAAGTGGATGCTCTAGCACTGTGTTGTATTTAATGCAGGAGTCCATCAGTCTTGTCATCTGACGGTTTGCGTGGGAGATTATCGATGGTGGAGTACGTGGACCGATTTGTTTGGTAGAGATCTGCAGCTGAGATTGTATTGCCCTTTGGAATACCCTAATTGCCTTTTGGGGGGAAAACCGGGGTCGGTTTTGCTATATTTGTTTGTTTTTTTTTTTTGGTCCTGCTGGGGCTGCACTTGTACTTTGATGTAGTGTTAACCATTGTGACTATTGTCTTTCAGTTGTTCCTCCACGGGTGACTCTCCCAAAGGACCAGACCATTGAGATGAACGATCAACTCCTAGCTCAAAAGTTGATGGAACTAGGGGAAGCCGCATCAAAGACGGTTGTGGATCCTGACACCGGGGAGAAAACAGTGTATGACCAGCCTGTGGTGATGGAGATTCCGAATGCCAAGTACGGCCTTCGCCCGGGCGGGGAGGCTAGGCATCGGCAAAGGGATACCGGCCAAGGGGGCGCTGGTGTGTCACTTATAGACGTGGAGTCACCTCCCCCGGTCGCGAAGTAGCACCTAGAACCACCTCAGAAACTGCGGGCCACCTGCGACAGATGGAAAACCGAGTCCCCCTGAAGAGAGTGGCAACAGACTTAATTCCCTTCCGCGGAAGTACCGTTGGGGAGGGTCATGCTAAAAGGGAAAGGGTCTCAGGGCCCGGGACGTCTGGTGCTGCCGTAGGAACCTCGAGTTCCCCTTGGTTGTCCCAAACGGCGCCCGGTAGAGAAGGTCAGCCCACCGGCGCCCCGATGGGTGATTATGGTGCCGAGGATGGGGGGTTCGCCAGATCCCTGCTGGCTAGCATAAAAAATTTGGGGCTTGACCGCGGGTTTCCCAAAGATGCACGGCCAGGCGAGAACCGGAAGAAAGCCATAGAAATGGCTCTACGGGTAAGGCTTCCTTCGCATAGCTCTTTCGTACTGTAGTCCCCATGTATTCATTAACTAAAATACTCCTTTTGTACCCCTCCCCTTAGACGGTGCACAACCTTTATGCTGCTGAGGTTAGTGAGGAAGGTACGGCCTTGAAGAAGCAGGTAGCGGACCTTACGAGGCATCCACCCATGCTAGAGGCTAAGCTGGTGAAGGAGAGAGACCAGGCAGGGGAGGAAGCCGAGCGGCTGCTCCAGATGAGAAAATCAGGGAACTGGAGTCGAAGATGACCGATGTTATCCAGTGATCCACTGGTTTGGAGGCCAAGCTTGCTGATTCCTCAGGGCGGGTGACGGACCTGGAGGTAAAGAACTAGGAGCTACAAGACCAAGTAGCATCAGTCTGGCAGGCGATGATAAATCTTCAGAAGCCCAACGGGCGGAGGCCGCTGACAAGACCATCAACGAGTTCATGGAATCGGTTGAATTTGATGAGATGCTGGAGGCCGCTCAGGAGAAAGGCATAAACGAGGCCTATCTATAATGGAAAGAGAAAGGCTGGCTTGACGCCAAGAGGATGGAGGGTGATGTAGCCAAGGCGGACCAGTTGGAACAAGATCGGTCTCTCAAAGTCGGTGGCTCAAGAACCACCAATGTCGGTGGAGCTGACTAAGGGCTTCACAAGGCCCACATGCAGAAGCTGCACATTTTTGTTGTGTGTATTTTTTTTTTTTGCCTACTAATTGTGTTGGAGAAACTAGTAAGAACTTTTTATTGAATTAGGAGCAGTTGAGTGAATACAATACTGTCCGGTTAAGCCACTAAGCCGTTGGGGTATAATTCTCACTTAGAATAGTATCGGAGGTGCTCGATGTTCTATGGGTGGGTGGAATAGACCCCATCGGTGTCTATGATGTAGAAGGTCACCGGGCCCACAGCCGCTGTAATTTGGTAGGGCCATTCCCACGTTGGCTCCAAGGCCAACACCTTTTTTTGAACTTTCTTCATCACCCAATCTCCCACTTGCAATTTTCGTTCTCGGACATTGCTGTCATAGTAGCGGGCCACCCGTTGCTTATACGTCGTGTTTTGTAGGTAAGCTTGGTCGCGCCGCTCCTCAATGAGATTTAGGTTGAGCCGTGTGCCCTCGGTATTTGTTTCAGCTTCATAATTCTCCACTCTGCCGCTGGGCATCTCAGTCTCCACGGGTAGCACCTCTTCGCTCCTGAATGCCATAATTCTCCACGCTAGATTTCTCTTGTTGCCTATGTGGCTGTTTTGTGGATTGCCATAAAACTGCTAGTAGTTCCTCAACCCACAACCCCTTCTTGTCGTCTAGCTTCTTCTTGAGGAGTTTCTTGATGATCTTGTTAACCGCTTCAACCTGGCCGTTGGTCTGCGGGTGGGCTACTGAGGCGGACACCATTCGGGTTCCTAAAAAGGTCGTGTACTCGATGAGATCAGTGTTATTGAACTGCGTCCCGTTGTCCGTGACAATGATCTGCGGGACACCAAACCGGTAGTATATGTTTTTCCATAGGAAATTTTTCACCCTTTCCTCTGTGGTCTTGATTAGGGGCTCTGCCTCGACCCACTTAGTCTCGTAGTCAACGGCCACGATAGCGTACTTGTACTGCCCTATAGCTGTTGGGAAGGGGCCAATTATATCAAGTCCCCACTGCGCAAATGGGGAAGGTGCCAACATGATTGATAGGGCAATTGTCGGGGCATGTGGTACAGTGGCGTACATGTGGCAGCTGCCCGATATTTTGCTTGAAGCCGCTGCCATGTCTGGCCATAAATACCCTGCTCGGAGCGATTTATGTGATAAAGACCGGGCACCGGAATGGTTACCGCAAACTCCCTCATGAATTTCCCGCATGATGATCTCCCCGGCCTCTTTCGTCACGCACTTTAAGTGGGGAAGCTATGCCCTCTGCGGTACAACTTGCCACCCAACAGGTTGTACTTGGCGCACCTAAGGTGTGGTCTCCTGGACTCTACTTTATCCTCTGGGCTGATCTTGTCAGTTAGGTACTTTCTGACCGGGTTCATCCAACTAGGAGGTGCTTCTTCTACTGCAAAGATCTCAGAGATAGTCTTGCTTATGCTTGGCCTCTCCAAAGTTTCAATTCTGGCCCTGCGGTACTCCGGTGGATAATTTCCGGTCGCCAACCTTGCCAGAGCATCCGTATGCCTATTTTTCTCCCGGGGAACGTGCTGAATGGTTGCCCCCTCAAACGGTTTTATCATGGTTATGGCTGATCGAATGCCAAAGGCACGCAACACAATAATAACCCTACAAAATATTGTTATTAGTATGAACAAGTAGGGATCGTTCTAAGCCGGAGATTAAGGGTACCTGAAATATGAGAACGTTAGACAAATATTCACAATTTATATACATATTTACACGTTTTCAATGGGGTATTTATGATGAGGTTCGGCAGCAACTTGGCTGCCCCTAAACTAGACACGAAAATAAAGCTCTAATCTAATATATACATGTTTTGGTCAACATCTTTCACACAAGCATTTAGCACACAACTCTTTAACAAGAAAGACTCACACACAAGTAAGGAACAAGTATTTAGCATGCATTTGACTTAAACAAGTTCGACCTACAACTAGTACGTTTCCGCTTTTACCTAGCTGCGGGACTTCTAATGTTTCAAGATCTAGCTATTCGCAAAGTGATCCTAAAAGTTATGCTACCATTATACAACTCGTAACATTGAAGAACAAGAGTCTATAATCGAAAACATGTAAACAAGCAAGGTTGTCAATCATCTCATTTAATATGCAAGTTTTAGCTAAGGTTATACCGTAAGTGAGCACAATCAAATCAAAGCAACATACGTTTAATCTTTATTCGTTCTACTCGGGTTAGATGAAACCTAACATCTAGATTTACATGTTCGTCAAACATCACTAATGTTTCGGTGTTTAAGGCACACCCTTAGATTACTAACCGATTTAAATCCTAAACATGCATCTATACCACTCTCCTAATTATCTAAGTGTACGAATTCTTACAAGTTTCATATTACAAAATTAACATGCAAAGACTCATTGAACCCGAAACCTAGACCTAGACCTAAGCATCGAATCAAATATGTTTTTAACATGTAATTTATAAAACCAAATTTCAATTCGAAGCATACATAGACATACAATCCGAAACCAAGAATACATGCAAGTTTCATAGACAAAACTAAACATAATTACAAAGAATAAATTGTTATACCGAAAGTAGGGAGTGGATCACACTTTTGTAGACACCTTTAGGAGCTTCGACTTGTGTTGATCCGGTGGCGAAGATGGTGGTTCGGTTGAAATATTTTTGGTGAAGGTGGGGATGATTTTCGGCTAACTATTCTATGTAGGATTCTTGGGAAATTTTGGTAGAGTTTATGCCTGTGTTTTGGTTTAAGATGTGACAAATTTTCATGTATGATGTCCGTCTCTATATATAGGAGAAAGGGCTGTGCAATTTGGGACAGTCCTTTCTCCTATATATAGAAATCTTCATGTAATAAGGTATCCTTATCCGATAAGGTTTAGGTTTTTCTCTCATTTTGGACTAGGAAGCTATGTCTTGGCCGGCCTAGGGTCTTCACACGTCTAGGACACGCATGGAAAGCTTCTTGGACGTTGCATAGACTTTGGAAACAACTTGGAGTCAATGCACCCACATAAACTCAAAACCGGAAAATTCTTCTTTCTCTCGAGTGCAGACCATGCCAGTATCAGATACTGGTGAGGCTTCTTGGTGATAGGAGCACAATGTGCGACGATATTATATGCTTATGCCCTCATTTATGTTTTGTTTAACCCTTATTTGTCTAAGATAGAGTCATAATTTAGTTTAGTGTCGATTTGGTAGAGTTTTAATCAAATATGCTTTAGAATCCGAAAAATGACTAAGTGTGAGAAATCTGGAAAATAATGCAAAATATGTCTTTTTCGTCATTTTGAGATGAGTAAAAATGCGATCTATCCTTGTCCGAATTCAATGAAATTTGGTGTGCTTATTATTCATATACTGATGAATGTTGTGTTAACATTTCAGATCAATTGGAGTTTGGGAAGTCACCCAAAAGATGGCTGCAAAACAGCAGTTCGAGCAAACCAATCCAGGGACTTCCAGGATATTCCTGGGACTTTGTCCCAACTTTGAAAAATCATTCCCAACGACTCACAAGGAATTTTATCGAGCTATTTTATGGGGAGATAGCTCTATGTGTCTAGTTTCTCTGAGACTTGGAATCGCATCAATCGGGGCTCCACGGAGGGAGTTATGTTGGAATTACTGGAGCAAGGTCACTGCCCTGCCGAGAAAACCAAACATTCTGCCGGTTTGAGCATTGAGGCCGATTGGGATGTAACCATGGACCAAAGTTCATCATGAAGAGTTTCTGAGTTCACAAGTGATGTCCATGAAGCATTGCAGCCCAATTCAAGGAAGAAAATCAGCAAAAAAAAGAAGTTTCCTAGAAGAACCAAGAAAGGAAGGAACCAAAACCTTGTTGCACAAGGATTACCTTTGCTGATTTGGACCAGGTTTTCTACCTAGGGTTTCTGCCGAATTTGCCTCTATATAAAGCCATGTTTTCCTACAGAAAAACTTATCTCATCTCAAGCTTAAACACAAGGCCTAAACTCTACCAAAATTCCCCAAAGATCCTATACAAAAACCTAAACCGAAAATCACATTCACCTCACCTCAACCAAGTTTCTGCCTTGCCGAAACCTTGGACTTTCTGCCTCCATAACCTACTGCCGACGTAACTTACTGCCGTGCAGCCTCACCCCAGCCTCCATACTCCGCCGGATCCACACCAAGACGAAGCTCTCCAAGGTTTCTAAAGTGTGATCCACTCCCTTCTTCGGTTTAGTAATTTTTGTTTAGTTATGTTTAGTTTTGTCTATGAAACACTCATGTATGTTTGGTGTTGGTTTATATGTCTATGTATGAATCAATTTTGGTTTTATGAATTGTATGTTAAAGATTTGTTTGAATCGATGCTTAGATTTAAGTTTAAGTTTCGACAAGAACAAAGATTTTGCATGCTAATTTGTAATATGTAACTTGTGGTTTTTGTATGTTTGATAATTAGGGCAGTGGTATTAGAAGCATGTTTATGATTTAAATTGGTTAGTAATCTAAGGGTGTGACTTAAAAACCGAAGCATTAGTATTGGCTGGAAGCATGTAAATCTAGATGTTAGGTTTCATCTAACCCGAGTTATAATGAATAAAACTATAGGCCTGACGGTTGTTTTGATTTGTTGTGCTCACTTAGGGTAAAACCTTAGCTAAAATTTGCATGTTAAATAAGATGATTGACAACCTTGCTTGCTTGCATGTTTTCGATTTAAGACTCTTGTGCGTTAAATGTTAAGTCTTAACCGGATTAGCATAAAAATCTTTAGGGCTAGAACGGAAGTTTGTTCTAAAGAACTTGAGGACTCTAGTAACTAGGTACAGAGCGGAAGCTCTAGTTATGGTCGAAACTAATTTGAGTCTTGAACATGCTGAATACTTGTCTCTTACCTTCTTGCATGCGAATCTACTTGTTAAAGAGTCTTTGGTGCTAAATGTTTTGTGAGAGATGATGATCAAACTTGTATATAGTAAATTAGGACTTTAATTTCGTGTCTAGTGTTAAAGGGCAGCCCTTGCTGTCGAACCTCATCTTCATCCCCCATGATAAATTCGTATATATGTATATAAGTGTGACAATTGTGTGCATATATGTTTGTGAATATTTGTGTTAACATTCTCATATTTCAGGTACCCTTAATCCCCAGCTAGAACGATCCCTACTTATTCTATACTACTAACGATTGTAGGGTTTATTATTGTGTGTGAGCTTAGGCTCACATCACTTGGCAGGATACGTACGCATGCGCGCGCAGTTTCTTCTCATGGGCAAGCAGACATTTCCTTGCAAGTATCGGATACAGAGGCACCTTCCTAGTAGAAGCGGTAGGATACAGGTAGCAGCGGTAACCAGGCTGACTCGTATGTATGCACTTCTTCAGCGGTGCTTGACTGCAACGGTAAGGTATGTGCTCAGCGGTAGCGGTAACACACGCCTCGGCAACGGTGTCAGATACCTCTTCTAAGCAGCGGTAACGGTATGAAAGTAGCAACGGTAGATAAGGAAATTCACACAGTTGCATCACAGCGGTAAAACACTCAACGGTAAGACACTCAGCGGTAAGTGCCCAGCGGTAAGTGCCCGTTACTTGCTTTCTTCTAGGCAGATTTTACCTTCTTGTCTTCATTTGGGCATAACTTCCTCCAGAACATAGATATTGATGTGATTCCAAGTTCTATAGAAACTAGATCCGGAGATCTTTCTTTGCATATATGGTATGCATCCTGGTTCCAAATGACCTGTTCTTGGGAAGTCGTGGAAGTTGAGTGATGTGTCTACGAAATTCCTGGAACTTACTGTATCCGAATTTGCATAGCAATTTCCGGCAGCTTCTTAAGCTCCAATTCCTCTAACTCTTTCCATTGCTCAATCATATATATGTGTACTGCTCATAAGAGAAGAAAAATCCATCAAAAGAAACATGGAAGCTTTATAGAATCAACGAAACATATAATGACTTCAATTTTCAGCACTTTGTTAAATTTCTGTAAATTTCCAATTTTATGATAACTCTACCAAATATTCATTACTCTATATTATGACTCGATCTTAAGCAATAAGGGTAAAAGTAAAACATAAACGAGGGTAAAACACATTAAAAACGTCGCATTTTATGATTGTTTCTGCACAAACCCTGGGGCCTGGTAGAGACAGATGAGTCCTCGTGCGATCTCCTGCAAACCTGCTCACTAAGGGGAATACCGGGCGGGCCGGTCTTCTCCTCTCCGATGCCTAAGTTAGTATAGTTGGAATAGATATAACTTGAGCACGTATATAAGCGGTAGGAGAGATCAGTTACCTATTAATGAGGGTAGTTGAGGCCCTTATATAGGTGGCCGGTGGTGAGGTCTGGCCTCACCCTTCGATGTGGGACTGGTTCTCTTCTGTTTGCACACCAAAGGGCAGCTCTGGTGACCTCTTTGGCAGGCAGGCGCCCCCGGTCCCCGGGCCCCTGGTAGCAGGATAGACTGCTGGACCCCGAGTCCGGGTGCTGGTGATCCAGTCCCGGGGCTTGGGTCGGGCCCTGGTACACTAGTTGCGGGTCTGTGGGCCTGCTGTAGCCCCTCTGCGGCTACTGTCAACAAGTCCCCCAAGTTCCCGGTCAAGTGCAATCTTGAATGGGGACTTAATCTGTTTTGCTCTTGTCCCGCAGACCCGCAGGGTTACCAACCCAACGGTGCCCAGTCCCCCAAGTCCGTATTGAAGATTGGGCGTGACCGGGCGTTGTGCCATATTGAGACGAGTCCCGCGGATGAACTTGCGTACTGGACCTCGACCGGGCGTTCTGCCAAATCGGTACGAGGCGGAGTTCACGGGACCTCGACCGGGCGTTCTGCCATATCGAGACGAGTCCCGCGGATGAACTTGCGTACTGGACCTCGACCGGGCGTTCTGCCAAATCGGTACGAGGCGGAGTTCACGGGACCTCAACCGGGCTTTCTGCCATATCGAGACGAGTCACGCGGATGAACTTGCGTACTGGACCTCGACCGGGCGTTCTGCCAAATTGGTACGAGGCGGAGTTCACAGGACCTCGACCGGGCGTTCTGCCATATCGAGACGAGTCCCGCGGATGAACTTGCGTACTGGACCTCGACCGGGCATTCTGCCAAATCGGTACGAGGCGGAGTTCACGGGACCTCGACCGGGCGTTCTGCCATATCGAGACGAGTCCCGCGGATGAACTTGCGTACTGGACCTCGACCGGGCGTTCTGCCAAATCGGTACGAGGCGGAGTTCACGGGACCTTGACCAGGCGTTCTGCCATATCGAGACGAGTCTCGCGGATGAACTTGCGTACTGGACCTCGACCAGGCATTCTGCCAAATCGGTACGAGGCGGAGTTCACGGGACCTCGACCGGGCGTTCTGCCAAATCGGTACGAGGCGGAGTGTGCTAGCCTGCGGGAAGGCCTGTTGGTGCGTGGAATAAGCCAACAGGTGCCCCCGGTGTTGCGGTCATACAAAAGCACCGGTCAACATTTGCTAGTTCTCAGCTTTTGTTGGAATAAGCGTGAGGTAAATGTGCAGGTTTGTTAGCCTGCGGGGAGACTTGTTCTGTGTTAGAGAAACAATATGCCCGGTGGAGTGGCGTTGAGATAACGAGTCTCGCCATGTATCCCCAAATGTATCACAGTTCAGTGTGATGCAGAGTTTTTATCCTGCTGGACAAGAGTACATGTGTTAGATGTAAACTCGCCTGGGTTTATAAAGCCCATGCGTTTGGAAGTCTTGAGTTGTTGCTGGCTCGTTCCTGCCCGTAGGCGAAGGAAAGTGACTAAACCGGTGGAATGCTTTGGAGTCGGTTGAATGTCACATGCCCGGTGGAATGCCATGGGACTAGTTGGATTGGCCGGTTGGATGCTACATAACCGGTGAGATGTTGCGGAGCCGGTTGGATACTTCATAACCGGTGAGATGTTGGTGTACCTTGGTTCGAGGTTGACTTATTGGGGAAGTGGACGCCTCGTTCTGCGCTCCTATCTCCCCTAACTGCCGCTTGTAGTTGAGACAGGTGGCTGACATGCAATGAAGGGGAGAGCCCATCAGTCCCATCAGTTATGATGGCATGGGTTCCTTTATCGATGCTGGGACACGTGTCGGCAGGGAGCGGTCTGAGATGGAGGGGATCTACGGCTGGGGTTGTCTCTCTTTTATGCTTGCCCTATTTATCAGCCCCCTCTCCCTTCCTCCTGCCGTACTTTGCTGAAGTCTTGCTTTTCGTCTGTCGTCTGTCTGTGTTGCTATCTTGCTACAGAGCTAAATTCTGTTGTTTAGGCTTTATGGCGTCTGAGAGATCAGCGTATCCTGCCGGTGCAAGCCGCGGGCCCATGAGGTATGAGCTGCTGGATGGCGACAGGGTGATTTTCTGTGACGAAACAACCAGAAGCCTGAGTGAAAGAGAGATCAGGGACTTTCGGGCGAAGTGGGACATTGACTCCTCCGTTAAGCTTCGAGGCCTGTATCCCGGGGAACTGGCCTGCAACCCGGAGCCGGGTTGGGTTGCCGTTTTCGATGATCAATTTCGGCACGGACTATCTCTGCCGCTGCCGAAGTTTGTCCAGTATATGCTAAGCTCGATAAATCTTTCCCCAGCCCAGCTTCCTAGCAACTAGTGGAGGCAGTTGCTTGGTCTCGGATGCCTATTCAGTCTGAGCAATATGCACTGGCCCACTGTTAATGAGTTCCGGGCGCTGTACAAGGTTTCCTAATGCAAGAAGGCCCAGGCCTGCGGTTGTGTTAATTTTGCCGAGCGGGACTTCGAGCCTGCCATCACTCATCTGCCATCATCGGTTTCAAATGTATGGAGGAGGTCGGTTGTGCTGGCCGGTGGCAGGTGGCAGCGTAGTTGGAGGAACTTTCAGGTGCCCGGGGCTTATCAATCGATCGGGGATCAGTCGTACCGGCTGGTTGACTTAGAGAGGCAATGGTTAGCCCGGCTTATTGTTTGCTGGGACAATCTGGGACGGAGCTCCTACAATTTCATCCGGTGGAATGTGCTGGAGATATGCGAGATGGGGAGAAAACCTGGTAAGGTATCTTGCACTGTTGTTTCTACAGGGTCGCTTTTATTCTGACCGCTCGGTTTATCAGTTTGCAGCTAATGCCCCCCGGCTCGCTGTTCGGAGCGAGGAGACCGTCGAATCGGATGAAGAGCTTGTGGCCCAGAGGTTGATGGAGATGGGGGCGACGGCCTCGAAAACCGTTATAGACCCGGTCACTCTGGAGCGCACGGTGCATGACAGGCCTGTGCCGCTCGTGTTTCCGGACTCCCATTACGGCAGGCGGCCGAGCGGTGAGAATAACGCCCCACTCGTTATCCGGGAAGTACGATCGGTGGGCCTACCGGGTCCGGAACCTGTGGCACGGCCGATGGGGGTACGGGCCTCGCGAGAGAGGGAAGCGGCGGAGATGACTAGGTACCGCCAAAGCGGTCACAGTGAAGCTCTGGCGAAGAGGGCAAGGACGTTTGATGCCGGGGCGTCAAGCTCGACTGGTGGGCTGACCGGGTCGGCATTAGTTCCAGTCGTAGAGATCAACGGCCGAAGGAGTCGGGGGCCGGAAGCCGATCGTAGTTCCGGTGGTGGTGGGTTTGGTAGGTTCGTGGCGTCTACCATTGAAACCTTGGGACTTGATCGGGAGGGCCCTAGAACTGGACAACCGGGCGGGAGCAGGACGAAGCCCGTGGAACTAGCTCTTCGGGTAAGTGTGTTTTCTGTGCTTCCTTTCTCCTGGAGTGATACGAGCTAATGTTCCTTTTGTGTACCTATGCCAGCTGGTTCATAGCCTTTACGCCGCCGAGCCTAGAGGGGAGGCTGCGGTTTTGGAGAAGCGAGTGGAGGAGCTAACCGTGCAGCTGTCCTTGGCAGAAGCCAAACTTTCCTAGGAGAGAGAAGAAGTCGGTCGGCTGAAAGCTGAGCTCGTGCGGGAGAAAGAAGAAACCGGTCGGTTGTTTAATGCACTTGCGCAGGAGAGAGAAGAAGGCGATCGACAGGCAACCGCTCGGGAAGAGAAGACTGCGGAGTTGGAGACGCAAGTTTTGGAGCTGCGGAGCCAGATGACAGCAGTCGTCAAAGGAGGGGAGAAGCTCGTGGAATCCCGGCTTGCTGAAGTGGCTGATAAAGCTGTCGACGACTTTCGGGAGTCGGTGGAGCTTGAAGAGATGCTGGAGGACGCCCGTGCGAAGGGCATAAATGATGCCTATCTGGAGTGGAGAGAGAAAGGGTGGCTTGATGCTGAGCGGATGGAGGCTGACGTAGTCCTGGCTGAGATGGTCGAGCAAGAGCAGTCTCTGTGACGAGTCGCCGAAGCGAGCATCAAGCAATAATAACCCTACAATCGTTAGTAGTATAGAATAAGTAGGGATCGTTCTAGCCGGGGATTAAGGGTACCTGAAATATGAGAATGTTAACAAAAATATTCACAAACATATATGCACACAATTGTCACACTTATACATATATACATATTCACACGAAATCAAGGGGGATTGAGATAGGATCGGCAGCAAAGCTGCCTCTAAATTCCTAGACATGAATTTAAGACATGAAATTAAATCCTAAGTTACTATATACAAGGTTGGTCGACATTCTTCCAAAAAGCACTAACACAAAAGCAATCAAAACATATAACAAGCAAGCAAACAGGACTCACAGCAAGATGTTAACATGTTCTAGACTCAACTTAACTCCGACTTGGTTAGCTCCCTATAGGTATTACTAACCGTAGATTTCATAAGTATTTAAGATTTACTTATCGTAAAATCCTAAAATTGTACTAAACATATTTGAGAACTCCTATAGATGAAAACAAACATGCAAAGTAATTGAGCACGAAATCTTTTTAATTGGAAACATATCAAGCAAGCAAGGTTGTCAATCATCTTGTTAACATGCATGTTCTTTAGACTACTCTAGCCCTTGTGAAAAACAACACAGACCAAAATAACCCTAAAGATTACTCAATCCATATCATCTTTCGGCAATTAAGATCAATAAATCACACATAGCTTTTGCATAAAACACCAATCTTTAAGCACACGAATCTAAAGAACAAGTCAAGAAAACCCTAAAACCAAGTTAACATGCATTCTTGCCGATTATCCTACTAACTAATTCGTTACATGTTTCCCTTACTCTTTAACAAACAATCTGATTCTTTACTCTCAAAAACCACTTAAAAATAAAGAAGATGAATTGAATATGCAAATCATAAAACCAAACTTCAATCCAAACAATACATAGACATAGAGTTTGAAACCAAAAATTCATGCTAACTTCATAGACAAAGTTTAACATAACTACATAAAAATTACAAAACCGAGAGTAGGGAGTGGATCACACTTTTGTAGACACCTTGATGACTTCGACTCGTGTGGATCCGGCGGAGGATGAAGGAGATGGCTGCTCGGCAATGGTTAGGTGTCGGCAGAATTTGAAGGTGAGATGGGGGTGATTTTCGGTTAGGGTTCTATGTAGGATTCTTGGGAAATTTAGGTAGAGCTTTGGCTAGATTTTTGCTTTGGAATGTGACAAGTTTTTCTGTGTAAAAGTTGGCTATTTATAGAGGCAAATTCGGCAGAAAACCTAGGTAGAAAACCTAGTCCGAATCGGCAAAGGCAATCCTTGTGCAACAAGGTTTTGGTTCCTTCCTTTCTTGGTTCTTCTAGGAAACTTCTTTTTCTGATTTTTTTTCTTCAATGCCTTGGCTTGCTGTCATCCTCTAACCTTCCTTAAGCTTGGACCACCATCACATATGCATTTGTACACCATTTGGTCCATCAAAAACAGAAAACACAAAAAGGGGGCAGTAGGTTCCTGGAATCGGCAGATTTGATGTTTCTGTAGTAACTCCGGCATATCTCCATCCTCGGAGCTTCGATTGATGCGATTCCAAGTCTCAGATAAACTAGACACATATGGCCATCTCTCCATAAAACAGTTTGATCAAATTCCTTGTGAGTCGACGGGAATAATGTTTCGAAGTTGGGACACAGTCCCAGGAAAATCCTGGAAGTCCCTGGATTGAAATGCTCGGACTGCCGTTTTGCAGCCAACTTTTGGGTGACTTCCCGAACTCCAATGGATCTGAAATTTTAACACAACATTCCTTAGTATATGAATATTAAGTACACCAAATTTCATAGAATTCGGACAAGGATAGATCATATTTGTACTCGTCACAAAATCGCGAAAAAGACATATTTTACACTATTTTCCAGATTTCTCAAACTTAGTCATTTTTCGGATTCTTAACCACATTTCACCAAAACTCTACCAAAATTGACACTAACTATATTATGACTCTATCTTAGACAAATAAGGGTTAAACAAAGCATAAACGAGGGCATAAGCATATAATATCGTCGCACATTGTGCTCCTATCAACTACCCCACACTTATCCTTTGCTAGTCCCTTAGCAAACTAAATAAAACTAAGACTCTAAACAAACTAGTGCCCCTAACAATTTGTCTCAGGCTCGTATGTACACATAGCTTTCAAGTTAATGCATGAGAATGCTAAGCACGAAAATTTCAAGTTTCATGAACATGTAACATCAATAAGAACATATAAGAACAAAAGTAAGCATGTAGACATGTTAAGCTAATCCAATCCTCCTCACTAGGCATACTCTCTTCTTTTCTCTCGAAGCATGGTTATTCACTCATTAGTATATGCAAGTGAAAGATAATGAATTACAAAGAGTAACTTGCATATGACAAAGAAACGAAAGCACTTTGTGAATTGAATTTGAAAGAAAAACCTCAAGTGATAACTATATGCACCAATGAACCAAAACCATATGCTTACTCTTGAGATAATCTCCACAAATCAAATTTAACCATCTTAAGAATCATGAAAAAGATCAATAAAAGGGGTGTAATGGGGCTAGGGTAAGAGGTATTCGATATTTGGATAAGGAGGCTCAAAACGTCACCGTGCGCTTTAGCAAAGCTTGAATCTCCTTATGTATTCTCGCCGAGGGTCAAATTTCATCTTGTTGGACCCATACTTCATTCTTTTCCTCCCATAACATTACTGAATATGAACAAAGGTCAAAATATAACAATGCTAGACCTTCACATATAAACAAAACTCCAAATTCACAACACTTTTCAAGACTAGACTTAGCAATTTACACTTTGAAACCGTGCCTACACTTTTTCTTTTATTTCGGACTTGATTTTCCTCTTTTCTTTTCTTTTTCTGTCCGAATCACATATTTTCTGTTTTCTTTTTACTAGCTAGGCACGGCACAATTACAATTTTCATACAATTTTCTAGCTAAGTCTACCCCACACTTGTTCTTCTTCATCACTTCACGCGAAAACTCCTTCGAAAATCAAGGGTAAAGGCACAACTATACTAAGCTCATGGAAAGTGTTTAAGGGTGATGAAAGAAAAGGCTAATCGTAGGCTCAAAGGGGTTTAACTAAGGTGTCCCACGACGGGCACAAATAGGCACATGCTTTATTTGGCAATGGTGGTAAACCTAAAAGATCTTTTCAATCACTTTCAAAATCAAGGTAATTTATGTCATAAAACGTTTTGAAAATCAACAAGAGTAAGTTCTAGCATACTAGAGTTCATTAAAAAGCTATGGCACATAGTCATCGAATAGTCAAAGAATTATGAGGTTTCATGCTTCCTACGAATCTATCGAATTTTTATCTTTTTATCTTTCAAGAAGAAAGCAAATTGGCACAAAAGCTCACATAGGCTATAATCGAAATAAATTAGCTCAAACATGCATGCTTCATAATCAACAAGTTCTACATGCTCCTACCAATGCACAAAATCCATGAAACTTACAATTTTAAAGGTATGCACAACCATAATCTATGTATGCAAAGAGGAGAAAAACATCATTGACATATTAGGGGCATCCTAAGACTCGAAACAAGCAAATTTAAACACTCTATTTTTGTGGAACAATTTTCTGAATTTTCTTTTCTAAACTAAGCTCACCAAAACATAAACGGAATATGTTATCCCCGGCAACGGCGCCAAAAATTGGTGTGAGCCGAAGCTCACATGCAATAATAAACCCTACAAAATATCGTTAGTAGTATAAGCAAGTAGGGATCGTTCTAGCCGGGGATTAAGGGTACCTGAAATATGAGAATGTTAACACAAATATTTACAAACATATATGCACACAATTGTCACACTTATATACATATATACAAACAAGAAACGAAATCATGGGGGATGAATTGTGATCGGCAGCAAAGCTGCCACTAATGCTAGGCACGAAAATAAATTGCTGAAAAATAAATCCTAAGTCTATTATTTACAAGTTTGGTCGACATTCTTTCACAAAGCACTAACACAAAAGCAATCAAAACACATAACAAACAAGCAAGTAAGACTCTCGGCAAAGCATTAAAGCGTTCTAGACTCAACTTAACTCCGACTTGGTTAGCTCCCTATAGGTATTACTAACCGTAGATTTCATAAGTATTTAAGATTTACTTATCGTAAAATCCTAAAATTGTACTAAACATATTTGAGAACTCCTATAGATGAAAACAAACATGCAAAGTAATTGAGCACGAAATCTTTTTAATTGGAAACATATCAAGCAAGCAAGGTTGTCAATCATCTTGTTAACATGCATGTTCTTTAGACTACTCTAGCCCTTGTGAAAAACAACACAGACCAAAATAACCCTAAAGATTACTCAATCCATATCATCTTTCGGCAATTAAGATCAATAAATCACACATAGCTTTTGCATAAAACACCAATCTTTAAGCACACGAATCTAAAGAACAAGTCAAGAAAACCCTAAAACCAAGTTAACATGCATTCTTGCCGATTATCCTACTAACTAATTCGTTACATGTTTCCCTTACTCTTTAACAAACAATCTGATTCTTTACTCTCAAAAACCACTTAAAAATAAAGAAGATGAATTGAATATGCAAATCATAAAACCAAACTTCAATCCAAACAATACATAGACATAGAGTTTGAAACCAAAAATTCATGCTAACTTCATAGACAAAGTTTAACATAACTACATAAAAATTACAAAACCGAGAGTAGGGAGTGGATCACACTTTTGTAGACACCTTGATGACTTCGACTCGTGTGGATCCGGCGGAGGATGAAGGAGATGGCTGCTCGGCAATGGTTAGGTGTCGGCAGAATTTGAAGGTGAGATGGGGGTGATTTTCGGTTAGGGTTCTATGTAGGATTCTTGGGAAATTTAGGTAGAGCTTTGGCTAGATTTTTGCTTTGGAATGTGACAAGTTTTTCTGTGTAAAAGTTGGCTATTTATAGAGGCAAATTCGGCAGAAAACCTAGGTAGAAAACCTAGTCCGAATCGGCAAAGGCAATCCTTGTGCAACAAGGTTTTGGTTCCTTCCTTTCTTGGTTCTTCTAGGAAACTTCTTTTTCTGATTTTTTTTCTTCAATGCCTTGGCTTGCTGTCATCCTCTAACCTTCCTTAAGCTTGGACCACCATCACATATGCATTTGTACACCATTTGGTCCATCAAAAACAGAAAACACAAAAAGGGGGCAGTAGGTTCCTGGAATCGGCAGATTTGATGTTTCTGTAGTAACTCCGGCATATCTCCATCCTCGGAGCTTCGATTGATGCGATTCCAAGTCTCAGATAAACTAGACACATATGGCCATCTCTCCATAAAACAGTTTGATCAAATTCCTTGTGAGTCGACGGGAATAATGTTTCGAAGTTGGGACACAGTCCCAGGAAAATCCTGGAAGTCCCTGGATTGAAATGCTCGGACTGCCGTTTTGCAGCCAACTTTTGGGTGACTTCCCGAACTCCAATGGATCTGAAATTTTAACACAACATTCCTTAGTATATGAATATTAAGTACACCAAATTTCATAGAATTCGGACAAGGATAGATCATATTTGTACTCGTCACAAAATCGCGAAAAAGACATATTTTACACTATTTTCCAGATTTCTCAAACTTAGTCATTTTTCGGATTCTTAACCACATTTCACCAAAACTCTACCAAAATTGACACTAACTATATTATGACTCTATCTTAGACAAATAAGGGTTAAACAAAGCATAAACGAGGGCATAAGCATATAATATCGTCGCACATTGTGCTCCTATCAACTACCCCACACTTATCCTTTGCTAGTCCCTTAGCAAACTAAATAAAACTAAGACTCTAAACAAACTAGTGCCCCTAACAATTTGTCTCAGGCTCGTATGTACACATAGCTTTCAAGTTAATGCATGAGAATGCTAAGCACGAAAATTTCAAGTTTCATGAACATGTAACATCAATAAGAACATATAAGAACAAAAGTAAGCATGTAGACATGTTAAGCTAATCCAATCCTCCTCACTAGGCATACTCTCTTCTTTTCTCTCGAAGCATGGTTATTCACTCATTAGTATATGCAAGTGAAAGATAATGAATTACAAAGAGTAACTTGCATATGACAAAGAAACGAAAGCACTTTGTGAATTGAATTTGAAAGAAAAACCTCAAGTGATAACTATATGCACCAATGAACCAAAACCATATGCTTACTCTTGAGATAATCTCCACAAATCAAATTTAACCATCTTAAGAATCATGAAAAAGATCAATAAAAGGGGTGTAATGGGGCTAGGGTAAGAGGTATTCGATATTTGGATAAGGAGGCTCAAAACGTCACCGTGCGCTTTAGCAAAGCTTGAATCTCCTTATGTATTCTCGCCGAGGGTCAAATTTCATCTTGTTGGACCCATACTTCATTCTTTTCCTCCCATAACATTACTGAATATGAACAAAGGTCAAAATATAACAATGCTAGACCTTCACATATAAACAAAACTCCAAATTCACAACACTTTTCAAGACTAGACTTAGCAATTTACACTTTGAAACCGTGCCTACACTTTTTCTTTTATTTCGGACTTGATTTTCCTCTTTTCTTTTCTTTTTCTGTCCGAATCACATATTTTCTGTTTTCTTTTTACTAGCTAGGCACGGCACAATTACAATTTTCATACAATTTTCTAGCTAAGTCTACCCCACACTTGTTCTTCTTCATCACTTCACGCGAAAACTCCTTCGAAAATCAAGGGTAAAGGCACAACTATACTAAGCTCATGGAAAGTGTTTAAGGGTGATGAAAGAAAAGGCTAATCGTAGGCTCAAAGGGGTTTAACTAAGGTGTCCCACGACGGGCACAAATAGGCACATGCTTTATTTGGCAATGGTGGTAAACCTAAAAGATCTTTTCAATCACTTTCAAAATCAAGGTAATTTATGTCATAAAACGTTTTGAAAATCAACAAGAGTAAGTTCTAGCATACTAGAGTTCATTAAAAAGCTATGGCACATAGTCATCGAATAGTCAAAGAATTATGAGGTTTCATGCTTCCTACGAATCTATCGAATTTTTATCTTTTTATCTTTCAAGAAGAAAGCAAATTGGCACAAAAGCTCACATAGGCTATAATCGAAATAAATTAGCTCAAACATGCATGCTTCATAATCAACAAGTTCTACATGCTCCTACCAATGCACAAAATCCATGAAACTTACAATTTTAAAGGTATGCACAACCATAATCTATGTATGCAAAGAGGAGAAAAACATCATTGACATATTAGGGGCATCCTAAGACTCGAAACAAGCAAATTTAAACACTCTATTTTTGTGGAACAATTTTCTGAATTTTCTTTTCTAAACTAAGCTCACCAAAACATAAACGGAATATGTTATCCCCGGCAACGGCGCCAAAAATTGGTGTGAGCCGAAGCTCACATGCAATAATAAACCCTACAAAATATCGTTAGTAGTATAAGCAAGTAGGGATCGTTCTAGCCGGGGATTAAGGGTACCTGAAATATGAGAATGTTAACACAAATATTTACAAACATATATGCACACAATTGTCACACTTATATACATATATACAAACAAGAAACGAAATCATGGGGGATGAATTGTGATCGGCAGCAAAGCTGCCACTAATGCTAGGCACGAAAATAAATTGCTGAAAAATAAATCCTAAGTCTATTATTTACAAGTTTGGTCGACATTCTTTCACAAAGCACTAACACAAAAGCAATCAAAACACATAACAAACAAGCAAGTAAGACTCTCGGCAAAGCATTAAAGCGTTCTAGACTCAACTTAACTCCGACTTGGTTAGCTCCCTATAGGTATTACTAACCGTAGATTTCATAAGTATTTAAGATTTACTTATCGTAAAATCCTAAAATTGTACTAAACATATTTGAGAACTCCTATAGATGAAAACAAACATGCAAAGTAATTGAGCACGAAATCTTTTTAATTGGAAACATATCAAGCAAGCAAGGTTGTCAATCATCTTGTTAACATGCATGTTCTTTAGACTACTCTAGCCCTTGTGAAAAACAACACAGACCAAAATAACCCTAAAGATTACTCAATCCATATCATCTTTCGGCAATTAAGATCAATAAATCACACATAGCTTTTGCATAAAACACCAATCTTTAAGCACACGAATCTAAAGAACAAGTCAAGAAAACCCTAAAACCAAGTTAACATGCATTCTTGCCGATTATCCTACTAACTAATTCGTTACATGTTTCCCTTACTCTTTAACAAACAATCCGATTCTTTACTCTCAAAAACCACTTAAAAATAAAGAAGATGAATTGAATATGCAAATCATAAAACCAAACTTCAATCCAAACAATACATAGACATAGAGTTTGAAACCAAAAATTCATGCTAACTTCATAGACAAAGTTTAACATAACTACATAAAAATTACAAAACCGAGAGTAGGGAGTGGATCACACTTTTGTAGACACCTTGATGACTTCGACTCGTGTGGATCCGACGGAGGATGAAGGAGATGGCTGCTCGGCAATGGTTAGGTGTCGGCAGAAATTGAAGGTGAGATGGGGGTGATTTTCGGTTAGGGTTCTATGTAGGATTCTTGGGAAATTTAGGTAGAGCTTTGGCTAGATTTTTGCTTTGGAATGTGACAAGTTTTTCTGTGTAAAAGTTGGCTATTTATAGAGGCAAATTCGGCAGAAAACCTAGGTAGAAAACCTAGTCCGAATCGGCAAAGGCAATCCTTGTGCAACAAGGTTTTGGTTCCTTCCTTTCTTGGTTCTTCTAGGAAACTTCTTTTTCTGATTTTTTTTCTTCAATGCCTTGGCTTGCTGTCATCCTCTAACCTTCCTTAAGCTTGGACCATCATCACATATGCATTTGTACACCATTTGGTCCATCAAAAACAGAAAACACAAAAAGGGGGCAGTAGGTTCCTGGAATCGGCAGATTTGATGTTTCTGTAGTAACTCCGGCATATCTCCATCCTCAGAGCTCCGATTGATGCGATTCCAAGTCTCAGATAAACTAGACACATATGGCCATCTCCCCATAAAACAGTTTGATCAAATTCCTTGTGAGTTGACGGGAATAATTTTTCGAAGTTGGGACACAGTCCCAGGAAAATCCTGGAAGTCCCTGGATTGAAATGCTCGGACTGCCGTTTTGCAGCCAACTTTTGGGTGACTTCCCGAACTCCAATTGATCTGAAATTTTAACACAACATTCCTTAGTATATGAATATTAAGCACACCAAATTTCATAGAATTCGGACAAGGATAGATCATATTTGTACTCGTCACAAAATCGCGAAAAAGACATATTTTACACTATTTTCCAGATTTCTCAAACTTAGTCATTTTTCGGATTCTTAACCACATTTCACCAAAACTCTACCAAAATTGACACTAACTATATTATGACTCTATCTTAGACAAATAAGGGTTAAACAAAGCATAAACGAGGGCATAAGCAGATAATATCGTCGCACATTGTGCTCCTATCACTCTGAAAGGTGGCGGGCCAGGGATTGGGGGCTCCGGCGGTGCTGACTAGCGGTTTTTTGCCTTGCATATATATATGCCTTGTATATGTCTTGTAACCAGCTGTAGTTTATTCTGGATGCAGTAACTGTGTATTGCAATATTGGTGCCAAATGCATTATTGTCCCTCGACCCATTTAGTTTGATAGTCCACAACTACAATGGCGTATTTGTATTGTCCCATAGCTATTGGGAAAGGGCCGATGATGTCTAGTCCCCACTGTGCAAACGGCCATGGCACTAACAGGATTGATAACGCGATTGCCGGGGCATGGGGTGTAGAGGCGTACATTTGGCACTTGTGGCAGCCACATGATATTCTTCTTGATGCTGCTGCCATGTCTGGCCAAAAATATCCCGCCCGGAGTGACTTGTGAGACAAGGACCGGGAGCCAGAGTGATTACCGCATACTCTCTCGTGGATTTCTCGCATGATAGCCTCTCCTGCCTCCTTAGTCACACACTTCAGCTGGGGGAAGCTGTGCCCTCTTCGGTACAACTTGCCGTTGAGAAGGCTGTCTCCTGGCCTCCACTGCATCCTGGGGGCTGGTTTTGTCAGCCAAGTACCTAACTATCAGATCCATCCAGCTCGGTGGTGCCTCTTCCACCGCAAATATCTCGGAGATGGTCTTGCTTATACTCGGTTTCTGGAGGGTTTCAATTTTAGCTCTTCGGTACTCCGGAGGGTAGTTTTCGGTTGCCAACCTTGCGAGGGCGTCTGCATGCCTATTTGCCTCTCTAGGTATATGCTGGATCGTGGCGCCCTGGAATGGCTCGATCAGGGCCTTGGCCAAAGCTTAGTAGGAGGCTAACTGAGGTTCCTTGACCTCGAACAGCCCGTTCATCTAGTTCACCACTAAGCTCGAGTCGTTGTATATGTCCAGAGATGGGATTCCCATCTCCTTGGCTAGTTGCAAACCGGCTATGAGGGCCTCATACTCAGCGGCGTTATTGGAGGTGTTGAAAAGGAACCGTAGGGCATACTAGTACGATTACCCATCGGGCGAGGTTAGCATGACGCCGGCTCCGCTCCGCTTACTCGTTACGGAGCCGTCTACGTAAAGTTTCCAACCGTTGGGGAGGCCTGGTTCGATCTTTACGGCCTGAACTGCCTCGGTGCCCTTGTGCCGGCCGGGGTGCGCTTCTGCCACCATTGGGGTGAGTTCACATATGAAGTCCGCGGCTGCCTGTCCCTTGATAGCCGTTCGCGGAACATAAGTGATGTCGAACTCTCCCAATTCAACTGCCCACCGTACGAGCCTACCGCTGGTGTCCGATTTTTGCAGGATCTGCCACAGAGGGTGATTGGTATATAGGGTGATGGAATGAGCCTGGAAATAGTGCCGGAACTTTCTGGCACTAACGATCAGGGCCAGAGCCAATCTCTCAATGTCGGGGTACCGGCCCTCGGCTCTGGTAAGTCCCTTCCCTGCATAATATACCGGGAGATCAAGCGTGCCCTCCTTTCTGACGAGAGCCGCGGAGACGGCAGTTTCGGATGCAGCTATGTAGAGGTATAGCATCTCGCCCGGCACTGGTTTGGATAGGAGAGGCACTGCAGACAGATATGTCTTGATGGATTGGAATGCCGCTTCGTGTTCCGCCGCCCAGTGAATTTTCTTGAATTGCTGTGCCTTGAGCAGTTTAAAGAAGGGGGCGCACTTATCGGTCAGGCGGGAGATAAATCTAGCCAGGGCGGCCAGTCGGCCGGTCAGTATTTGGACCTGGTTTCTTTCCCCTGGTGTTTCCATGTCTAGTATTGTCGATCTGGACCTTCAACGGGTTAGATTCTATCCCTCGCTGGCTGATGATGTGGCCTAGGAACAAGCCCTCTGAAATCCCAAAAATGCAATTCTTCGAGTTCAAGCGCATTCCAAATTTGAGCATTTTACCGATGACCACCGCCAAATCTCGGACGTGGGCCCCTGTAGTCAAGCTCTTGACCAGCATGTCATCTACGTATACTTCTACCGTTTTGCCCATTTCTTGCTCCAGCATGCGATTCACCATCCGCTGGTAGGTGGGTCCGGCATTCTTTAGACCGATACGGCATCCTCTTATAACAGTAGGTACCTCGGTCGGTTGTGAACGATGTGTGCTCTTCGTCGTCCGGGTTCATCCTTATCTGATTGTACCAGGCGTAGGCATCCATAAAGCTGAGCAGCTTAAAGCCGGACGTGGAATCTATAAACTGATCTATCCGGGGGAGCGGGAAGCTGTCTTTTGGGCACGCCCGGTTTAGATTAGTGAAATCTACGCACATACGCCACCGGTCAGTTCCTTTCTTTGGTACCATAACCACATTAGCAAGCCACCGGGGATACTGGACTTCCCGGATGAAACCTATGCCCCTTAGCTTCTGTACTTCTTCTCTGATCGCTTCATACTTTGCCGGGCTGAAGGACCTCCTTTTTTGCCTCGCCGGGGGAACGTTAGGCAATGAATTTAGCCTATGGACGGCTATCTCCGGGGATATGTCTGGCATGTCCTCGTAGGACCATGCGAAGACCGAACTGTTGTCTCGGAGGAAGGTGATGAGCTCTTGCCTGACAGCCGGAGCAAGTTTCGTTCCTATCACCACTTTTCGCTCCAGGTGGCCTTCCGAAATGGAGACTGTTTCTGTTTCTTCCACGGCCGAAGGCCGCTTTAGCTTCTCGTCGTCAGAATCGGCGTCATCACGGGGGTCAATACTCAGATCCGGCACTGGTACTTGTTGAGTAGCCGTGAAGACCTCAGTCCGCTTCCTCCGGTGGGTCAGGGCCTCCGCATAGTACTTGCGAGCGATCCTCTGGTCCCCGCGTATGGTAATGACACCGGCCGGTGAAGGCATCTTCAGCATCAGCATATGGCCGGCTATAAATGTTTTCAGCTTCCATAACCCTGGCCGACCGATTATGCCATTGTACGATGACAGGCAGTCCACGACGATGAACTCCAGGTACTCCTTTTTTGTCCTGTCTCCCTCGCCGAAGATTAGCGGTAGGTAATCTGATCCCAAAGGCTGGACCACCTCACCGAGAAGCTTATCAGTGGCTCGTTATCTTGGGATAACTTGTTCTTTCCTCTCTGCAGCCCTTTGTATGCGTCCCGGAACATCACGTTGACAGAGGCTCCGGTATCGATCAGCATACGGCTAGTTATCCAGTGGTTTATTTTGACCGTAATGAGGAAGGGGTCGTTGTGCGGTTGAATCAGATCCTCCGGCTCTTCTTCCTCGTAGAAAATAACCGAGTTCCATCCGGTTTTAGCGGCCTGGCCGCTTCCTCCTCCAAAGGCATATACCTCTTTCCCCCGGATCGATCTTAAGCACCGCTTCTTTGAGCTCCGGGTGAGTCGATCTATATGGTCTCTGCTATGTATCATGTTTATGCTCCCGTGCACCTCGATCCCCCCGGGAGTTCGGGTGCTTATAGTCCCTACTTGCCAAGCTCCCGGCCGGTTCTCTTGCGGGTCATCCGGACGAACTCGGCCGTCCACAACCGCTCTCTGGGGTCTCTGGTCGCCAGTCCGAAGGGCTGGATCTTCAGGTTTTTCTGCTGGCATAATGGCTAGGGCCCGCAGTGGTCGCCCCGCTGGCGCAGCTGCCAAGGGCCGTGCCGGTCGCACAAGTGGTGGTCTTCTCCCTGGCCGGGAACTGTTGTCACCGCTCCGTCGGGGTCGCCAATCCTCCCGTACTTCGGCTTTCTTGGTAGTCGTAGGCGTATGGTTGTGATCGTGCCGCCCGGTCTTGCTTTCACGGGGAGATGGTGGTAGTGGGTCATCCGGTCTCCGCTTGGGTATTTTATCCCCATATGTCTCGTGCTCCGCCTGAGCGTGCCTGACGGCCACGGCCATCAGCTCGTCGTACCCCAGCGGCTCCTTTACTCGCAAGTTGTACGAAAGTTCCCCAGGTTTTAACCCCTGCTTGAAGGCCATCCCCGCGATCCTCTTGTCCAAGTTTCTGACCCCGGCCGTAGCGATTTGCCACTGGTTAACGAAAGCGCGTAGCGGTTCGTGGTCAGTCTACATGCAATCAAAAAGGATCGTTGATGTTTGGGCTGCCTTGGCTTTAAGGACAAACCGGCCGACAAACTTATCAGCCAACTGTTCGAAAGTTTCAACCGAGTTCACTGGCAGCTCGTAGAACCAACTCAACGCCTCCCCCGAGAGTGTCTCTTGGAATATGTTGCAGCACGTGGCATCTGAATAGCCCCTTGTGCCCGTTTGCGACTTAAAGCTGTCCAGGTGCTGATACGGGCAGCTTGTTCCTGAGTACGCCAGTTTCAGGGGCCTTTGGTGACCAGATCTTCCTGATTCCCTAATCCGGCGCGGAAAAGGTCCAATACGTTCATTGAATCATGCACTGTCCCGCGGTCGCCCCGCTTTCTTCTCGCTGGCCTCTAGGCGGTCCTTTATGTCCGACACTGAGGCGAAGAGCATTTCGAGCGTCCTTGCGGTAGAGCTGTCCTGCTCGCTCGAGGCCTGGCTCGTGCGGTACGGGGGCTCGACCAGGCCGGAGTTTTTCAGAGCTTCCGAAAAGAGAGGTGTGGGCACATGCACGGTCTTTCTTCTTCCCGTAGGCTGTCCCACCTCGAGGCGCGGGAATTCGCTAGCCTTGCTTGCGGGCCGCGATGCCGCCCGAGGAGTTCCAGGGCCGCCAATAAGGCGATGTTCACCGCTTCCAATTCCTCGCACCGGGCATCTGCCCTTAGCCGGTCTCGACCGCCCTCTTCTCGCAACCGCTCGACTTCTGCCTTCATCTTTTTTATTTCCTCTCCCGCACCATACCGGTCGGGGTTCTCTGAATCTTGGCAATCGTGAGTTCTATCTCGGTCTGGAGAAAGGGCGAACCTCGCACCGACCTCAGCCTTTATGTTTCGAGCCCGGTCGGGGATCTGAATTCGCTCTTTCGTCCTTCCCGCGCCAGTTTTTATCTTCCTTCCTTCCATAGCTTCCGGACGGCGGATTTAACTGCTTTCCAAAGGATCAATCGGGTTCTATTCTCTGGTAGAGCAACGCTTACTTTTCTCGTGGATCAAATGGTTCCCACAGACGGCGCCAATTGTTTCTGCACAAACCCTGGGGCCTGGTAGAGACAGATGAGCCCTCGTGCGATCTCCTGCAAACCTGCTCACTAAGGGGAATATCGGGCGGGTCGGTCTTCTCCTCTCCGATGCCTAAGTTAGTATAGTTGGAATAGATATAACTTGAGCACGTATATAAGCGGTAAGAGAGATCAGTTACATATTAATGAGGGTAGTTGAGGCCCTTATATAGGTGGCCGGTCGTGAGGTCTGGCCTCACGCTTCGATGTGGGACTGGTTCCCTTCTGTTTGCACACCAAAGGGCAGCTCTGGTGACCTCTTTGGCAAGCAGGCGCCCCCGGTCCCCGGGCCCCTTGTAGTAGGATAAACTGCTGGACCCCGAGTCCGGGTGCTGGTGATCCGGTCCCGGGGCTTGGGCCGGGCCCTGGTACACTAGCTACGGGTCTGTGGGTCTGCTGTAGCCCCTCTGCGGCTACTGTCAACAATGCTCCTATCAATGGCCAACGCCTGATAGGAGGCCAATTAAGGCTCCTTTACCTCAAACACCCCGTTCATTTGGTTGACCACCAAGCTTGAATCATTGTGTACTTTCATGGACGGGATTCTCATTTATTTGGCGACTTGCAGGCCGGCTATTAGTGCCTCGTACTCAGCGGCATTGTTAGAAGTGTTGAACATGAATCGCAAGGCATACTCATACGACTTGCCATCTGGTGCAGTTAATATGATGCCGGCCCCACTCCGCTTGTTTGTGACAGAGCCATCAACATAAAGTTTCCAACGGCTAGGCAGTCCCGGCTCCACTTTTACTATAATATCTGGTTGGCTACTCTCTGCGTGATCGGAACGTGTTCCCTTTACCATCGGCGTGAGTTCACATATGAATTCCGCGGCAGCCTGTCCTTTGATGGCCGTCAGTATATCGAACTCTCCCAACTCTACTGCCAATCAGACCAGCCTACCACTGGTTTTCGGCTTTTGCAAGATCTGCCGCAAAGGGTGATTGGTGTATAGGGTGATGGAGTGGGCTTAGAAATAATGTCAGAACTTCCTGGCGCTAACAATGAGGGCCAGAGCTAGATTTTCGATATCCGGGTATCGACTTTCAGTCCCGGTGAATCCATTTCCCACGTAATACACCAGGAGCTCCAGTGTGTTTTCCTTCCTGATTAGGGCTGCACTGACGTCCGTTTCTGACGCGGCGATGTAGAGGTACAGCATTTCTCCCAGTACGGACTTGGATAAGAGGGGTACCGCTGATAGATATGCCTTAATAGATTAGAATGCCGCCTCATGGTCCACGGCCCAATGGATTTTCTTGAACTATTGCGCCTTGAGCAGTTTGAAGAACGGGGTACATTTGTCAGTTAAGCGGGAGATGAACTTGGCTAATGCGGCTAACCGCCCGGTCAGCGTATGGACCTGGTTCTGTTCCTAGGATCGCCTGGACCTTAAGTGGGTTAGCTTCTATTCCCCGTTGGCTAATGACGTGGCCTAGGAACAGGACCTCTAAAATCTCAAATATACACTTCTTTGGGATCAGGCGCATCCCATACTTGTGCATCTTGCCGATCACTACTGCCAAGTCTCGTACATGGGCACCCGCGGTCAGACTCTTGACCAACATGTCATCCACGTAAACTTCCACTGTTTTGCCCATCTCCTGCTCTAACATGCGGTTTACCACACGCCGGTACGTAGCCCCGGCGTTCTTCAGTCCATTTGGCATCCTTTTATAACAGTAGAGCCCCTGGTCAGTTGTGAATGAGGTGTGCTCTTCATCGGCCGGGCTCATTCTCATTTGGTTGTACCCAACATAAGCATCTATGAAGCTTAGTAGTTTAAAACCGGAGGTTGAGTCTATAAGCTAGTCTATCCGAGGGAGCGGGAAGCTGTCCTTTGGACACGCCCGGTTTAGGTTGGTAAAGTCGACGCACATGCGCCACTGGCTGGTTCCCTTCTTTGGAACCATAACCACGTTGGCGAGCCAATAGGGATACTGGACCTCCCGGATAAAGTCTATTCCTCTCAATTTATGTACATTCTCCCTAATCGCCTCATACATCGCCGGGTTGAAGGATCTCCTCTTCTGCCTCACCGGGGCACTGCCGGGCAGGATGTTTAACTCATGTGTGGCTATTTTCGGAGATATGTCAGGCATGTCCGCATAGGACCATGCGAATACCAAACTATTCTCCCGGAGGAAAGCGATGAGATCTTTCCTAACATCTAGTGCCAGTTTCGCTCCTATTACCACCGTTCGCTCCGGGTGTTGTTATGAGATGGAAATCACTTCCGTTTTCTCTACCGCCGATGGGCGTTTTGGCTTCTCCTCATCGGAGTCCATGTCATCCAGGGGGTCGATACTTGGGTCTGACGATAGTGCTTGCTGGGATGCCGTGAATACTTCGGCTCGCTTCCTACCGCAGGTTATGGCCTCCGCGTAGTACTTACGGGCGACGGCATTTTTAACATCAGCATGTGGCCGGCTATAAATATTTTTAGCTTCCATAATCCCGGCCTGCCAATGATGTCATTGCACGAGGACAGACAGTCCACCATAATGAACTCTAAGTGCTCATTTCTTATTCTGTCTCCTTCGCCAAAGATCAGAGATAAATAATCTGAACCCAAAGGCTGGACTACTTCACTAGAGAAGCTTATTAACGGCTCGTTATCCTGGGATAACTTCCCCTTACCTCGGTTCAGCCCCTTGTACGCTTCCCGGAACATCACATTGACAGAAGCCCCGGTGTCGACCAACATCTAGCTGGTCACCCAGTGATCTATTTGGAGGGTAACAAGGAAGGGATCATCGTGCGGTTGAATTAGATCTTGTGGCTCTTCCTCCTCATAGAACCTGACCGACTTCCACCCGGTCTTAGCGGCCTGGCCGCTCCCGCTCCCGAAGGCATACACTTACTTTCCTCGGATCAACCTTAGGCACCGTTTCTTTGAATTCCCGGTGAGTCAATCAATATGGGCCCCACCATGGATTACGTTTATACTTCTGTGTACCTCGATCCGCCCAAGGACTCGAGTTCTTATAGTTCCCACATCCCGGGCATCCTGCCAGTATTGTTGTAATTTTTCAGCCCGGATTTGCCCGTCTACCGCCTCTCTTAGGGCATGGCAGTCATTAGTCCGGTGGGATGCCTCGTCATAGTAGGAGCAATATTTCTCGGATTGTTCCCGGGTAAGATTTCCCTTTCGGTGCATCCTCGCTTCCGGCGGGGGAATGACCTCCTTATTTTCATTGAAAATACACTCGTAGGAGGATGTTAGTACGGTTGGGCTCTCGTGCCGCTCCGCTGGCGTAATAGCCAGCAGTCGTTCTTGCCGCTCCGCTAGCATTACAGCCAAGGGTTGCTCCTGGCGGTAAGGCGCGGGTTTTCCACCTTTTAACGAGCTCCCGGTGTTATCTCTGCGGGGTCGTTGATCGCCCCTATTCTTGGCTTTCTTGACAGGTGAAAGCCTATGTTCTTGGCCTTGCTGCCAGGTCCTATTTTCCCGCTGAGTTGGTAACGGGTCATCTGGCCTCCTATTTTGCAGCCGATTCTCCTAGGTCTCGTGCTCTGCATGTGCATGTTTGACGGCCATGGCCATCAGCTCGTCATACCTAGCGGTCTCTCTATCCGCACAGCGTAGGAGAATTCTCCGGGCCTCAGTCGCTGTTTGAATGCCATCTCAGCAATCCCTTTATCGAGGCTCCTTACCCCGGCCGTGGCAGTTTGCCATCGGTTAACGAACGCCCGTAGTCCCTCGTTGTCTGCCCGCATGCAGTTAAAGAGGATTGTCGACGTTTGGGCTCCCTTAGCCCTAAGGATAAACCGGCTGACAAATTTATCTGCCAGCCATTCGAACGATTCTATTGAGTTCACCGACAACTCATAGAACCAACCCAACGCTTCCCCCGAGAGCGTTTCTTGGAATATATTGCAGCATGTGGCATCAGAGTAGCCTTTAGCGCCCGTTTGCGATCTGAAGTTGTCCAGGTGCTGGAACGGTTCCCGAGCCCTAGTCACAAGTAAGACCTGCTAGGCCGCGGGTCCGGACGTCTCTGATCCCCCCCCCCCCCCCCCCCCCCCCCCCGGGCCCTGGACCGGGTCCGGGAGTCCTGGTAGCTGGCCTAGGTAGTCTCTCTCTGGCTACTGTCAACACCATAGATTGGTGCACCGGGTTGTAAACACCAAACCCGGTAAGGTTCTAAGCTAGTATGAGTAAACTTATTAGCAATTACTTAGTCGACACATGCTTATAATTTATCAGACAAACGCAACGACAATTAAACCCATAATACCCACCTGCACACAAGACACAAGGTAAGGCTTAGTTATCCTGCATATGAGTATAGTTCAGGAAGGTACAAATTTTATACAATTAAAATCATGACACTTGCATATAGTTTAGTTCACGAATTCACGCACAAATCACACAATTATAAAACAAATAAAAGTATATAAAAAATCCGTCAACCCAAAATGAAGCCAAGAAATTACCATCTTACTCTCAAGAAAAACAACGCACACATTGTTTTCTTTTAAAACCCAACTTCCCTTACTCATAAGAATACATGTCATTTAGTGACAAAATCATATGTTATCACATTATCATTTGTAAACATGAAAAACATGCACATGTTCGACAACAAAGGAATAACACAATTAAACTCACTTTTAAAGTCACACACACCAGACTCCAGTAACCCCCACATGGTTACCCACAATATATACTTATACTTCAAAGACACGAGTACTCCACATAGTACTCTCATAACGTACATAGGCAGACAGACTAGAGCTCTAACTGATCGTAATGATAGGAGCACAATGTGCGACGATATTAATGTGTTATTATCCCTTATTTGTGCTTTGTTAGTCTATTTTAGAGTAAGATAGAGTCATAATATAGTTTAGTGTCATTTTGGGAGAGTTTTGGGAAAAATGTGCTTAATTGTCAGAAAAATGACAAAGTATTGAAATCTGAGGAAATAATGCAAAATCGTGATTTTCAGACTTGTGTTAAAATGACTTATCCTTTTCCAAAATTGATGAAATTTGGTATGCATATATTTGGCAAGCTAAAGTGTATTGTGTCAAAAAATTCACATCAATTGAAGTTTGGAAAGTCACCCAAAAGATGGCTGCAACTTGGCAGTTTGAACACAAATCACCAGGGACTACCAGGATTTTCCTGGGACTGTGTCCTGACTTCCAGAATTTTTGTATGACGCATCATTTAGAACCAGAGGACGTGGTTTATATGAATAGAAAGCCCTACGAGTCTAATTTCTCTAGGATTTGGAATCGCATCAATCTGAGCACTGAAGACGGAGTTATGCCGGATTTACTGGAGCATGGTCAATTCTGCCGAGAAAACTAAAGTTTCCCGGTTGCAACAGGAAAGCTCTCCTTTGGATTTTCGGAAGCATGGATCGGCTATAATGGACCTAAAGACTTGTTGGACATGTCCATGCCAACCTAATGCAGCCGATTGAAGTCCAAGATCAGAAGAAGAAGTCCAAGAAAGCAATACTTTTCCCACAAGGAAACCTAAAACCAACTTGGAAAAAGAATTATCATTCCTTGGAGCTGCCGGCAAACCCTAGGCTGTTCCATATATATAGCCAACAAAGTCTTCATAAAAGGCATCTCATCTTTTGCAAAGCACTAGCCTTAAAACTCTACCAAAGGTTCTCCAAAGTTCTAAGCCAAAAGCAAACACACAAGTCTTCCCAATACCACCACCTTCCATCAAATTTCCAATCTTTACCCTACCTTCTGCCTCTGCCGTGCATCATCCACCACACCAAGACGAAGCTCTCCAAGGTTTTTAAAGTGTGATCCATTCCTATGGCTTGTATCTTTATTTTTGGTTTAGTCACAACAGTTCTTATAAAAATACTTTGTTTACGTTTGGTATTGTATAACGAACATGAGTTGCGATTTTTTTTATTGTGATTTATGTGATGAATTTTACAAACAATTACATGCTTGAATTCGTGCATTAGATTAGGGCAGTAGCATGTTCATGTGTTTTTAGGTTTTATTCGATTAGTTTCATGAATTCGTGCACAAAAATCAATGTTTACATGATGCCATGGCCATGACACTTATGTAGGTTGCGATTTCATTCACCATAAATAACATAGGATCGAGTTAGGCGTTGAGCAAACTTAATTCTAGGTTGTTTAACAAAGGGTTACCATAATTCATAGAAACTTGCATGTTAATAGGATGAGTGACGCCATGCCTAAAGACATGTTTCTGATTTAAAAGACTTCCGTGCTTAAGTACTCTTTGTGTTTGCCTTCGACGTTGAGTGTTTTCAAACATGATTAGTATAATTTTAGGATTCGACGTTGCGTGTTTTCTAAATATTTGAGAAGTCTAGTAACGATTAGATAACCGTTGAGGCCTAATTAAAATCGGAATTGAATAGAGTACGCACTACCCGAAAAAAAGATTTTCCCGACGAACTTAAAAAAAACGGCCGACGAATTAAAATTTTCGTCGGTACTTCCAACGAATAGCCGACGATTTTATTTTTTGTCGGTGGAAAAACAAAATCGTCGGCCATAGTTTAACCATAGCCGACGATACTGTTTTTTCGTTGGTATAACCAAAAATCATCGGCTATATTCATATTTCAGTCGACGATTTTGATTTTCGTCGGCCTTTCTCTAAAATATTAGCCGACGAAAACTTTTGAAATTTTGGCCGACGAAATTGACATTTTCTCGTCGGCCATAACTATATTGAAAAATACATATTTTATTTTAGACAGAAAACGACAAAAGAATAGCCGACGAGTATGTCTCTCGTCGGCTATGATTTAAAACAAAAACAAAAAAACAAAAAATTACCAGATTCCATTTTCTATCACTAACGATAAACCAGTGCTTCATCTTTCAAACATAAAAAAGTCGTGAAATAAGATATGACCAAAATGATAAAAATACGTTTACGGTTGAAAAATAACAAGATTCCGATAAAATCTGAGTGTCGAAAGATGCGGTCAAAGGTTTTATTCCTTCGTTTCCCTAATGGTAGCGTTACCTTCGGTAAATATTTTGAGGAAAATTTTTATACGATTAGTTGCATCTCATCGATTTGAAACTATTATCTGTTGAAGGTCAGGCCAAAAAAATGTCTTTTAGACAGTCCAATTACAATTTCTAAGCGTTTAGAGGTTTGACTTACCCGGTTGACCGTTCCGATCGAGCTTTAACGTTGTCAGCTGAAGTTGGATTTTTTTTCCATACATGTATTTAATCTTAACGGTGATATCTGACGGTTGGAATAAATTTTCTAAATTTTTAGATTCAAAATCAGAACATATGCACTAATGTTCTTTAACTTCTTTACTAAGTGTTTAAGTGAATGTATAGTTTCAGATAGTTACTATACGTAGACTCTTCAAATGCAAAAATGTTGTGAAATAAGATATGACCAAAATAATGAAATACGTCTACGGTTGAAAAATGACAAGGTTTTGATAAAATCTGTGTGCCGAATGTTGCGGTTAACTGTTTTTTACTTTTGTTTTCCGATGGGTAGCCTGACGTTCGTTAAATCAATTTTGTAAAATTTTTATATGATTAGTTGCGTCTCATTGATTTGAAACTATTATCTGTTGAAGGTCAGGCCAAAAAACGTCATTTAGACAGTCTAATTACCATTTCTAAGCGTTTAGAAGTTTGACTTACCTGGTTGACCGTTCCGATCTAGCCTTTAACGTTGTCAGCTGAAGTTGGATTTTTTTCCATACATGTATTTAATCTTAACGGTGATATCTGACGGTTGGAATAGATTATCTAAACTTTTAGATTCAAAATCAGAACATATGCACTAATGTTCCTTAACTTGTTTACTAAGTGTTTAAGTGAATGTATAGTTTCAAATAGTTACTATATGTAGACTCTTCAAATGCAAAAATGTTCTGAAATAAGATATGACCGAAATAATGAAATACGTCTACGGTTGAAAAATGGCAAGGTTCTGATAAAATCTGTGTGCCGAATGTTGCGGTTAACTGTTTTTTACTTTCGTTTTCCTATGGGTAGCCTGACGTTCGTTAAATCAATTTTGTAAAATTTTTATATGATTAGTTGCGTCTTATTGATTTGAAACTATTATTTGTTGAAGGTGAGGCCAGAAACCGTCGTTTAACTAGACTAATTTCCGTTTTTAAGCGTTTAGAGGTTTGACTTAGTAGTTTGACCTATAGGTTAGCCGACGAAAATTATATTTCGTCGGCTAAACTCTTGCGATCCGCGCCTTTTTATTGTCCGCCGTTGGATGGCTCAGATCCGACGGCTGTTGATCTTCCAAAGTATAGCCGACGACATTCAAAGAATAGTCGATGAAATTCAACGAATAGCCGACGACATATTTTAAATCGTCGGCTATTCTCTCTACGATCCGCGCCTTTTTATTGTCTGTCGTTACATGGCTCAGATCCGACGGCTGTTGATCTTCCAAAGTATAGCCGACGACATTCAAAGAATAGCAGACGAAATCTTTTAAATCGTCGACTAAACTCTTGCGATCCGCGCCTTTTTATTGTCCACCGTTGGATGGCTCAGATCCGACGGCTGTTGATCTTCCAAAGTATAGCCGACGACATTCAAAGAATAGCCGACGACATTCAAAGAATAGTCGACGAAATCTTTTAAATCGTCGGCTATTCTCTCTGCTATAAAAGCTGAAAGTCGCAGCAGCCCGACTTTTTCTCTCCTAAACCCTAAAACATCTCCTCCTCCTCCTTCTCCTCCTTCTCCTCCTCCTCCGGCCTCCTCCTCCTCCTTCCCCTCCTCCTCCAGCCTCCTCCTCCTCCTTCTCCTCCGGTCCTAAGGTAATTTTTTTTTTTGTAATTTATTTTAATTGTATTATTTAGGTATATAATTTAGATATTTAAGTGTGTGTTAAATTGTTATATATATTGGTTATATATATAAATTGTTAGATTAATTATATATATATATATATATATAAATTTGTAGATTAATTATATAAATTGTTATATATTTGTTAATATATACACATATTTGTGTATATATATATATATATGTTAATGTATATTTTAATTGTTATATATAAATTGTTAAATTAATTATATATATAAATTGGTAGCCTAATTATATAAATGGTTATATTTATGTTAATATATAAATGGTTATTTGTATGTATATATATGTTAATGATGAAATATAGTTATATTTATATATAAATGGTTTATATTTATGTTAATGTTTAGTATTATTTAAAATTAGTTAAATTATAAATATTAATTTGTTAGTATATTTTAAAATATGTTAGTATTATGGGCTTTTTATAATTTAGGGCATTTGAAGACTCAAAATTAGAAAAAAAGCATGAACTTTGGAATGATTATAAAAAAGGACACTATTTAACAAATAACCATAAAACATCATATAATTACGAAATATACCACTGTAATTTTTTTAATTAAAATGAAAACGAAACTTAAATCCCTCGGCCGGCGACCCTCCTCTCTCTCAAATTAAAACAATCTCTCTTCCTCTCTCTCCCTCTCTCTCTCATCCTTCTCCGGCAGCCATGAGAGACATTCAGGGCGGCCAAATACTGCAACCAAATAGGCTCATAGTTATGGGAGGTCATCTGCGACGAGCACGACGTCGACCCCACCGGACGCTACAAGAGTGATGACTCCTCCGATCTCCAGCACGAGAGGATCAACTTCTACTACAATGAGGCCTCCGGTGGAAGGTAGCCGTCCTCATGGATCTCGAGCCCGACACCATGGACAACATCAGATCCGGGCCGTTTGGCCATATCTTCCGCCCTGATAACTTCGTCTTCGACGAACGAATCCGCCGCCGAGACCGTTGCGGGGCTCCTGACGCGCTTGCCCTGGCAGAAGGGTGGGACGCTGGTCTCGAAGATGAAGCCGGAGCGGTAGTAGACGAAAGCGCCGATCTGGTCGTACTCGATGGTCATCTTGCTGTTGGGGTTGAAGACGTCGAATTCGACGTACCAGGTTTCGGTGAGGGACCGGCCGGAGGAGGAGACGTTGAGGCCGGCGACGGAGAAGGAGTCGACGCGGAAATCTGGGATCTTGGGGCGGAGGATAAGCCAGACCATGAGGAGGAGGGAGCCGGTGATGACCTTCGATCCTACAGAGCCCATTGGAGTTCTAAATCTGGTAAGTTAAGCCATTGACATTATAAGTAGCCATTCTGCTCTGAGCTTGATAATACGGTACTCCTTTAAATTTGTATGAATCTAGGTCTTTGAAATCTTGTTAACGTGAAGTAAAAGGGAAATTAGTACAACAGTAGTTCACTAAGACTTGATGTCTGCACATAGTGCGTAGTCGTCTAGTGTTGACGTTAAATTGAAAATGTTGTTAATTTGAAGGTTGAGCATGCGTGTAATTATGTTATCATTTGCAAGATTTTATGGATAGCTTTACAGATTAATTATATAGTTGGTGGAAATAACTTTGGAACTGCTATACATTTTACTACTCACTGTATCGTTTACATGGATTATGACGGAATTGTTTTTATTGAATTTTTTTTTCTCTCAACAGGAAGTGTTTGATAAAGAATTTCTCAAGACAGGTGATATGATGGGGCACGCTCACCTGAGCCTTCAGCCAATAGTCTCAGCTGCTAGATTGGGGCAGATATTACGAGTGTCTTGTTCTGGTGAGACAACATTAAGGAAGGTTGTCCCAGATAGTGACAACTGCCTAGTTAGGGAAAACACCATAACTTTGTGTAGATGGTGAGGTGGTGCAGAGTGTTTGGTTGAGGCTTTGTGATATTGAGTCTGGGGAATTAGAATTGAAAATCAAGTTATCTGGTGCGTCCGTTGCTACCTCACGGTAGTATCAGATATACTATTGGCTTAGGTGTAGACCTCTGTAGTTTGGTGAAATGAAATGTGTTCTTTGTTCATAGTTATTTGTATTAAGAAGAAGCTGCAGAACTGAGTTGTTTGCTATATATAAGATAGGTTTATGTTGCTCTTCCTGTTATATACATATTTTAGGCTTGCCATTAATCAGTAGAATACTTTTTTAATGTGTTGTTGCCTTATCATGCGTCTTTCCTCCTTACTTCCTGTAAAGCATGTTTCTCGATGTTTCAGATAAGCAGTTGATTATTTGCGTTTGAGATAAACAATTCACTAGTAGCTAGTTCAGATAAAGAGTTAATCAACATAAATAATATTCTCTTATAGCATACTATAGTGATTTTTGTTTGAAGTTTTGATCCGTTCTAAATCCTAAATCCTCTTAAAGTTAGTTTTTCTACGTATTTGTTGTGTGTGCCTGTTGTTATCAATGTTACTAACTATCTAACTAATTATCATTTTAGTAACTATCTTATTAACTATCTAACTATCTATCATCTTACTAACTATTTTTACGAACTATCTAACTAACTATCATCTTACGAACTATTTAAATGACTATCATCTTAGTAACTATTTTACTAACTATCTAAGTAACTATCATCTTAGTAACTATCTTACGAACTATCTAACTAACTATCATCTTACTAACAATCAGAGTAACTATCTATTTAACTATCGGAGTAACTATCGAAATAACTAGTTACTATCGGAGTAACTATCATCTTAGTAACTGTCTTACTAACTATCTAAGTAACTATCATCTTACTAACTATCTAAGTAACTATCATCTTACTAACTATCTATATAGTTACTAACTATCTAAGTAACTATCAATTTACTAACTATCTAAGTAAACATCATCTTAGTAACTATCTTACTAACAATCGAAGTAACTATCCCTTTAACTATCGGAGTAACTATCAAAGTAACTATCGAAATAACTAGTTACTATGGGAGTAACTATCAAAATAACTAGTTACTATCGGAGTAACTATCTTACTAACTATCTAAGTAACTATCATTTTAATAACTATGTTACCAACTATATATATAAGTAAATATCATTTTAGTAATTATCTTACTAACTATGTTACTAACTATCTTACCAATTATCTAAGTAACTATCATTTTAGTAACTATCTTACTAACTATATAAATAACTATCATTTAAGTAACTATCTTACGTCTAAGTAACCATCATTTAAGGAACTATGTTACCAACTATGTTACTAACTATTTAAGTAACTATCACATTTTCAGTAACTATCTTAGTAACTATCAAACTAACTATCACATTTTCAGTAACTATCATCTTAATAAATATCTTACTAACTATCATAATAACTATCATCTTAGTAACTATCTTACTAACTATCTTATTAACTATCATCTCAGTAACTATCTTACTAACTATCTCAATAACTATATTACTAACTATCTTAATAACTATCTAAGCAACTATCATTTGAGTAATTATCTTACTAACTATGTTACTAACTATCTCAGTAACTATCATTTTAGTAACTATCAAAGTAACTATCGGAGTAACTATCCCAGTATTCCAGTAACTATCAGAGTAACTATCGAAATAACTAGTTACTATCGGAGTAACTATCTTACTAACTATCTTACTAATTATCTAAGTAACTATCATTTTAGTAACTATTTTACTAACCATCTAAGTAACTATGATCTTACTAGCTATCTATATAGTTACTAACTATCTACGTAATTATCATCTTAGTAACTATCTAAGTAACTATCACCTTACTAACTATCTAAGTAACTATCATTTTAGTAATTATCTTACTAACTATCTAAGTAACTAACATTTTAATTAGTAACTATCTTACTAACTATCTAACTAGCTATCATCTTACTGACTATCTAAGTAACTATCTTACTAACTATCTAAGTTACTTAGATAGTTACTTCTGTAGTTACTTGGATATTTACTTGGATGGTTACCTCGGTAATTATTAAGGTAGTTACACAGATAGTTGATAGTTATTAAGGTATTTACACCGATAGTTAGAAAATTGATAGTTATTAAGATAGTTACAAAAAATAGTTTACTCATATGATAGTTACCAAGATAGTTACAAAGAATAGTTTACTCAGATGATAGTTACTAACATAATTACACAGATAATTACAAAATTGATAGTTACTAAGATAGTTACTAACATAGTTACAAAGAATAATTTACTCAGATAATAGTTACTAACATAGTTACAAAGTTGATAGTTACTAAGATAGTTACTAAGGTAGTTACACAGATAATTTAAAAATTGATAGTTACTAAGATAGTTACAGAATAGTTTACTCATATGATAGTTACAAAATTGATAGTTACTAAGATAGTTATACATAATAGTTTACTCAGGTGATAGTTACTAAGATACAGTCTACTAACTATCTTACTAACTATCATCTTAGTAACTATCTTACTAGCTAATCATCTTACTAACTATCTAAGTAACTATGAAAAAAAATGCAGAACAGAAAAGAAAGAGCTGAAAATCGAAAACAACTGAATCAAGAATAAAAAATGCATGACACAATGCAGCGTGCCGCTGCACCGCACCACGGCAGTGTTCCACTGCCGAAATTACTCGATTGCAAATTACAGAAGCAGCATTAGCATGATGTTTTGTACCTCATTCTACCATGATTGGTAACTGAAAAATGTATCTACTCAAGTAATTACTATGTAAGTACTTACGTAGCTCCATGTAACTACAAAGTTAACTGCCATGCAACTGTTCGAGTTACTATGTATTGATATTGAGTAACTGTTTCGACATTGAGTAATTGTAACTACTCAAGTAACTATCATGTAACAAAAACTACTTCATATAACTATTTAAGTAACTGTCTCTTTAACTACTCCAACTCGCTATGTAACTACTCAAGTAACTATCATGTTTGCTCAAACTATGGAAATGTCATGTTAATAAGATAATAAATAGCCATATAACTGGTCAAATTCACTGTCAATCATAAATGAGAAATGATATATGTTGAAGTGAGACAATGTATTATCTTCAACCTCCAGCCACATTACATACAATTCTAAAGAGCTACTCAACTCATAACTTATATATTATGAGATGTCTAGAACATCTAAAACATAGATTTGACTCGATGATGTGTGTTTCTTTAAACCAAACAGTATCAATTCCCTCAAAATTGATGACATAGACGTGCTTCAAATCATGAAAACTGAGGGGATGCCACACTTCTTGAGAAACATCCAGTGCGCTACCAAGTATTACCTAGAAGAAACATGTAAACAAATCAATCAATCAAGATAAGCCATATTAAGTCATGTCCAATTACAAATATGATTTTAAAGCAGTGGAACCCAAGAAAATACAGGTAATATTTAACATTGATAAGTAATATTATGTCTTAAGAAAGTCTAACACCTAATATACCTAACTACCTAAGCCATATGTTAGATGGGGTTTGAGACATAATTTTTCTCTATGGAAGAACATTAATCTTATTGAATGAAATTAAGAAGTACAAGTGGTGATGCAGTAGCATCAACAAAACAATAAATAATTATAAAATGCTAGCACTTACATAAACAACATCATCACCAACTGTCTGTGCTACCAAACCCAAGCAAGTGCCACCAGCCTTGGCAATATTTCAGGCCCCTTCAGCCTGATCTTGATCCTCTTCCTGCTTAAGAAGTGTCTCTAATAACAAGGGAATGAGAGCACAGTGCTTGCTTAATAAAATAGAAGCAAGGGATAACATAATTCCCCAGTAAAATTACCCCCATATTCTTCTAAAATGTCAATAATATCCTCATCACATATTGAACTCCAAATTACAACAGAGAAGAAATTTACAACAAATTATCAATTCTTATTGAACCAAATAAAAATAAAAATCACATATGATTAAGAATAAGTAGGTCTCTCAACCACTCTTAATGACATATTAAAGAATCATAACGAAAACTAAACAATCAACATGGCTATACAATCAACATAGTGGGTGATCGTTTCTTCTCTAAAACGAGTCCCAACTTAGCTGGTGCAATGCTAGAGATACAGTCTACTGTGCTAAACAATCAACATAGTTATAAATCAAATAGCACACAGAGTATTGATTAGTAACCTGGTCCTCAAAAATAGTCAGAGAATGAGTTTTATGCTCCCAGATGAACCAGCTTATAAGGAAACGATAATGTAAAACCAAGACCACAAGGAATGATGAGTTTTATGCTCCTAGAGTAACTGATCCAGTCTTGTTTAGTGGGATTGCATAAAGGACCAATCAATCATGTACCCAACTGTATTAGTAACTACAAACTCAATTAAGCATAGAAATACCATTAGTCATGAGCATGGAAGAACTGAAGTCATTCACACCATATTGACATAACAAAGTCAGACTGTTAATGCCAACAAGATAGCATAAAGCAGTAGAAATTCAACATGATCATCGGCGTCGAAAATATACTTGATCACACCGGAATCGGAATCCATCACCGTTGACGTCGAATTTCTTGAAGACCTGCTCGTCGGCGTTGGACCGATAGCTTGAGCTCGTCGTCATCTGAATCGCGGTTGCCTCACATAAACGAAGACTAAGAGTCAGTCTCGGATCCCTCCTGGCAGAATTGTTGGTGTCGGATCTACGACTCATAACTCGATCTTGGCGTCGATGGCCGTGGTCGTCGGATCTACGACTCAAAACTTGATCTCGGATCCCGAATCGCGATCGTCGTCATCGTCTTCGTTCTCCGACGAGCTCGTCGTGCTATAGCGATCGTGATCGCCCCAGTTTATGTTGTTGAGGTTGATTCCGATGTGGTTCCGTCGAGATCGTTGAACTCGGGGTTGCGGCCGGTGCCGAATTTGACGGCGAGGAGCAGCGCGACGGCGAGGACGGTGGCGTTAGTGAAGAGGCCGAAGTACTGGCTGGCGAGGGCGTTGGGTGGAGAGGTGGAGCTGGTGAGGACGAAGCAGAGAGAGAGAGTTTTGAACTTTTGACAAAGAGAGAGTTTTGATTAAGAGAGAAATAGTATTATGATCATTAAGAAAAAAAAAACAAAAAAAGGGTATGATGGTCACAAATAAAACTAAAAGCAGCCTTTTTTTATAATTTAGTAAAATTAAATGGAGTTTGTTATGATAAACTTATTAAAGGCATGTCCTTTTTTATGAAGTGAAAAACAAGGGGCTTTTTTTCTAATTTTCAAAGTTAGATGGTCCTTTTATCTAAAATGTTGTAGTATTATTGGTTATTATATTAATTAGAATTTGTTATTTAATGTACTATAATTTCATATTAATTAATATATTAATTTATTTGTTTCCAGATGGTCGATGCATTTAGACAGCTATTGCCGGGGTTTGGGAAGTTCTGGAATAGGGGTCCTGAAGACCACTAAGGGAGCTCAAAAGAGGGGAGGCGGGGACACCCAACAGATGAATGGGGAAATGCAGAGATTGGCAGAAGAAAATGCAAGATTGGCGGCCCAGTTCCAGAGAACACAGCAGTATCATATGGAAATGGAGCATTGGCATGCTGAATGCGAGAGAATTCGGCGACAGAACTACGCCAGCCAACAAAACTGGTGGTATGCTATGTTCGCGGCACAACAACAAGGCCTTGAACCCCCGCCCCCGTTTGAGCCGTTAGATGAACCTCGAATGCCGAGAGCTCCCGAGTTCATTCAGCAGGATGACGAGCATGATGGACAGCAGGATGACGAGCATGATGAACAGTAGGATGGTGGCCAGGATTAGGGTTTAGGGTTTAGGGATGGAACAAATTAAATAATTAATGAAAAACGTGTTTCTTGTTGGATTGTCATTGTGAATTGCAGGTTGCTTGGAATGGTAATTTAGAAATTAATTTAATTTTTTTTCTTCCCAAAATGTAAGAACAGCCGACGATATTGACATTATTTCATCCGCTATCACTACTATAGCCGACGATTTTTACCAAATTTCGTCGACTATAACTGTTATAACCGATGAAAATGACAGTATTTTCTCGGTGGTCTATGTTAAATAGTGACGGTTTCGTCGGCTATAACTAATTAATATATATTAAAATATTAATATATTCCGACGTTTTCGTCGGCTATATTTCAGAACAAATAACTGACGAAACAGAAGAGATCGTCGGCTATATTTTACGATATCGTCGGCCATATGTGAAAATATCCGACGAAATTTCGTCAGGCATTATGCCAAGGTTTGGTCGACGAAATGTATTTTCGTCGGTGATAATGGCTGACGATTTCGTTATTTCGTCGGGCATATGTGAAAATGGCTAACGATTTCGTTATTGTCGTCGGCTTTCGTTATTACCGACGCCGTTTTATCGACGAATAATAGCCGACGAAATTTTCGTCGATAGAAGGAATACCCGACGAAAATTTTGAATAGTAGACGAAATTTTTTTCGTCGGCTATTCTGTCCGATCTGGTAGTGAGTCTAAGAAACTTGAACTATTACTGCCCCGATTCTTGCATGATTTCTTATGTGTTTTTGTGTGTTTTTGTGCTATGCGTTGCGTGAAAGATGATGATCAACATGTAAATAGTAGCTTTAGGATTTAATTTCATGTCTTTTGTTTTCGTGCCTAGTTTAGGGGCAGCTTGCTGCCGAATCTCTTTATCCCCCAAAGAAGTAACGATTTTGATGTATATTTGTAAATATTTATGTCTAACATTCTCATGTTTCAGGTACCCTTATCCCCGGCTAGAACGATCCCTACTTGCTTATACTACTAACGATCTTTTGTAGGGTTTATTATTTGTGTGAGCCTCGCGGTTCTCATCACGTAACCAATCACCCGGCTAAAGGCTTGGTTCCCTATATAATTGCCTAAAGATCCCATTCGCCACATAGGAGGGATCCTAACCGCCACACATGTGAGATCTCCATCATCACAGAGGAAATATCTTATATTGGCCGTTGGTTTCCAAACCAACACATTCACCCGTCTCATGACTCACATAAACACAATTATGACACACACCCTCCACACATGTACCAACTCAACTTTGATATGACAATTTCATAACAAAAGTAATTCACTCGATCTCACAAATCACAAACAACACTTCTTCATGATTTCACAACCTCAATACATATATTTCACGTAAATATATATATATATATATATATATATATATATATATTAACTCAGGAACATTAACTCAGGAATAGTCCACTACTACCAGCTATAGTCATTGATCATAAAACGCTTTTAAAATTATTTTTATACTAAAATCACTTTACTTACCCATGAACCGTAGTCGATCAAGTTCATATGATTTAAAACAAGTATTTATTTTCATAAAATAATTTCACATTTAACGATTCAATAACTATAAGATTTATTGTTCATGAGAACATTTTGAGGTTTACTCACCTCTTACTCCAGCTGCGTCTTCAATCTCATAAGAGTGAGGTACACACGCTCCGTCAATCACCTAAGCGACATTATAGAAAACTTAGCACCCAATTTAAAGAAAAATGGATAACAAGTCGCACCGGGCACCTAAACCTTAACCCGGAGATTTGCCAACTCAAGATAATTCTCTTTCCGAGCCTCTCAAGGTCTCCGGAATATCTTATCAACCCTAGGATAGGACACCAAGCACCAATTTCTCATTCAAGTTCTCAAAACATCAGAAATCACATATGACAGACTCACAAAACTTAGCATGCTCATACGGTAATCAAATCCTTCAACTTATATATCCACACGCTCGTTGTGACGAGCACATGATTTATAGAGCATATGAATGCTCCAAAGATTGTCGAACGCGCCACCACACACGCCGCCCTATGCGGCTGCGCGTGGGCCCCACGCTCCGCCACCCACACTTACGAATCTACACCAACTATGACATCTACTCGAGGATCAAAGCAAGGGGAGGATCACCGTACCTGAAACTCGTCCCAATCGGTCGGAACGCGATCGTGAGGGCCGCTGCAAGGTCGCAGCCCAACACAGAAGCCTTCCCTTCAAACTGAGCTCCAAGATGCACTCCAACATGTCCAGAGGAAGGAAGTCGACCGGTAGATGCAAGCCTTGAATGTCGGTCTTGCCGGAAAAGCCTGTTGCACCAACGTTGACGTCGACAGTGGCTTCTGAGCTTCGCTGCACACGCACGGTGGTAGGCTCGAGGGGTCATGTATCCAATGGAACAGGAGGTCGAGCTGATCGTTTTGATGGGTGGCATGAAGATTGGGGTCGCCGGACGGCAGAGAACGGAGCAAGAAACAAAACTAGGTCGCTGTCGAGTCGCCGTCGCCTGCTGCGTGCTTCAATTTGCGCAGACCGACGCGATTTGCTGCAAGTCCCCACTATAGGGAGCCCCGCACGAAATAGGTGAACAAAATCTGACCGGTGTCGGCGCCTGGGACCGTCGGAGCTCGGTGGAAAATCCAGGTCGGGTGGGTCGGGTATTTTTGGTTCTGAAGGGGTGCTGCGCGGGAGAGAAAAAAAAAAAAGGAAAGAGAGAGTGGGGTTGCGCAATAGTGAAACCTAGAGGAAAAATTCTATTTTTGCTTAAAATTCTCAAAGCACGAAAACTTACGTTGGCCATAACTTCTTCATACGACCTGCAAATCACATATGCCGCATGTCTACGAATTCGTCTCGCCAAGTACTACAACTTTGATGAAGGAAGTTTCTCGAGAAATCAAAAGAATGAAAAGTCAACTCCTTCACCCTTTTTATAAAAACACTTTTGAGTAACAATTCCTCCAAACATTTATTGCCTCAATCTCGAATCGCTATATTTCACTAACTTCTAACTTAATAATTTCAAAATAAACATTTGAAATTAATAAAAAATTTCCGGGCTATTACAAGTAGTTTATTATTTATATCATATGCCACTTTGTCAATTTACCAGTAAGTTGAGCTTGATATAAAGTCTCTATTTAGAACCAATGTGGCAAGTCATGCAATGCCCAATAACAAACAAGGAACGACACACAAACTAAGCACCCTCCTTAGCAGCCCATTCGAGAGTCAAGCTACCTCATGCTCATACATGCCCGAGCACACAACTCTCTTTCCTGAGGAAACCGTCCCTCATGGACACCTAGCCCATTTGAGAGTCAAGTCAGGCGATGCCCATCCATGCCAAATATGGTCTCTTCTCTAGGCACATGATCCCTCATGGACACCTCTCGATAACTATATGCTCACGCGATCCAAGCACACTCTAAAACACGCCCAGCAAAGTTGGTCAAATGAAACTTAATGATGGTTGTGGTGTGGAAGGATACCTGACTTTACGAGGTCTATGAATGTCAAATGTCAAGTGTCCAAAGCGTCTTGGGAGTTGAGGACCGAACTTGAAAACAAAAAAATGACAAGATAATCAAATGATTACATTAAACTGCTGATTATTTTTGGAAAATAAATATATATTTGAAAACAAAAAAATGACAAGATAACCAAATGATTACAATATGGAGAAACTCAGCAATGGTAAAAGCTAGAATTCTTATTATACGGATCTGATTTCCAAAAGTCAACGAGTGTGCCTCGTGAATTTGATCCAACTGCAATTCACATTTTACAAACTCCATTAATTTAGATATCCATTTCTCTCAAAACTCTCATACACACCGTACCTCCTTCCTCCGGCTTCTCTTAGTTTCTCCATATGAAAGTTATTAGGACAAATTATGGCAATCAGCTATGGAGCCATTTTCTGGTTAATAATATTTTGCGGCATGTTCTTATTATTCCCCAATAACCAGTCTCGCTACATGGTCCAGCGCCCAAAGTTCTGGGTGGATTCAGCTGCCATATCTCAACTCAAAGTCACTGGCAACTATGAGATAACAGCAACGTGGTACCTCACTACGACAATCTTGAGGCCATGCTTTTTTACGGCGATAAGAGGAAGAGTCACAAGAACATGCTCGCTTGGAAGAGGGTGTCTCCTCCATTTTTCCTAAGCACGAGGAACTTGACCACTCTCAGATTCGAACTTTCAACCGAGAAAGCCTACGTTGGCGAAGACGCACTACTCCAGAACAGAATCGAAGCGACGAAAAAAAGTCATCGTTTAGCATTATTTTCGTCGCTTCAACATCGAAGGGACAACAAGTCGTCGGTTCGAGGTCGTCGCTTCATTCTCATCGTTTCATCACCGAAGAGACGAATTTTGAACCAAAAGTCGTCGCTTCGTTTTTCCAAGCGATGACATCAAAGTTCGCCGTTTCAGAACGAAGCAACGACTTTTGAGTCGTTGCTTGGAAAACTAAGCGACCAACTTTGAGTCGTCGCTTGGAAAACGAAGAGACAAATTTTGGTTCAAAATTCGTCTCTTCAGTGCATGTTACAGAGAAGAAACATAGGGATGATAAAATTGAAGCGACGAATATTGAACCAAACTTCGTCGCTTCATGTCTGTTACAGAGAAGAAGAAAAATGTTCCTTCGTCTGGTTTGAACCAATGTCAGAACCAAAACAGCATAAAATTCATTCCAATGTGCACATAAACTCATCAATCTTTATAATCTCAGCAATTTCATTATAATCTCATCAATTTCATACAAAACACAATCTCATCAATTTCATACAATCCAAAATTTTAACAAACCCAAATCTATCCAAAATTTCTAAAATCACTTCTAAACTAAAACACCCAGCAGAATTGAGATGTGAGAGAGGCCGATAGACGACGTCCTGTGAGCAAGACGGCGATAGACGACGTCCTACGAGCCAGACGGCGATGAGGCCGGAGATACGCTGGACGCCGCCACGGCGAGCCAGACAGCGGATGGAAGAGAGAGAGTGGAGATCGATTGCGAGCAGGTGCGACGAGGCCGGGCGGAGAAAATTTGAGAAGAGAGAGAGAGTGATGCGACCAAAATGCGTGCACAATTTGTACCTGCAAAATAATCTCATACCAATAATACCCTTCTTGTGTCGATTGTAGCATTGACAAGTAGGGATCGTTCTATCTGGGGAAATCAAGGGCATTTAATTTCATAAAGCATCACATAATAATATGGGGGGATTGGAAATGATATCTAATATCTACTGAAAATTACGAAAATAAAACCTAAATTACTATATACATTTGATCATCATCTCCACACACAAAACTCCACAAGAAACAACTCAGCAATTTTGAAAACATATAATCATGATATACGGCAGCAATGTTTCATACAAATACTTAAACAGATTCAATTCCGATTCTAATTAGAGCCTCAGCGGTTCATCTAATCGTTAAGACTTCTTAATTATCTAGAGTTAACTCAGCGTATAACCCCAAACATAGTATTAATCAGTTTAAAGACACTCAGCGTAGAAATTAAACACGATTAACACATAAGCACAGTAAGCCGAATCGGAGACATGCAAACATGTAATGGCGTCACTCATCATATTTGAACATGCAAATTTTCAAGGTTATATCCGCCCTATTTAAACAACCCAAATCACAACAACTCAGCGTATGAAGCAATCTAAATTATTTTGGTATGTAAAATCGGTACTTAAGGAGAAGCCACAAAGTCAGCCCTCAAGCACACAATTTGTGATGCACGAACTCATGAAAATTAATCAAATCCATACAAGTATTCATACAAAATTACTGCCCTAAATCACAATTACGTAAAATCAAAGTTACTGTTCACGAAATAAAATATGTAGAAAACCAAAACATATAACAAAGTTTCGGAAATCCAATATTGCATACATAAAACCAAAACAAAATACAACCATCCATTCAATCTTCATAGACAAAGTATTGAATTTATACAGAAAATTACAAGCCATGAGAGATGAGTAAATCACACTTTGACAAAACCTTGAGAGGAATCGGCAAAGGATGACTTGATGATGAAGAACAATTGTGATCAGCAAGCTTGGTGAAGGTGAGATGGAATCGGCTAGGTAATTTACTGTATAGGATTTTTGTGGGATTATTTTGGTAGAGTTTCGGCTTTGCTTGAGTGTGAGAAGAGAGATCATGAATGAAGAAGAATTCCGAGCTATTTATAGAGGCATGAGGGAGGTGACTTCGGCAACTTTGAGGTTGTAGAGTCCTTCTCTTCCTCTCCTTCCTTTTTGGCTGAATTCCTTCATTTTCTTGATGATATTTGTTGCTGAATTAATCCTCCTAGAATAAAGATTAATTGCTTAATAAAACTCCTTCTTAACTCGGCTTTCTTTCCTTATAGCTCTTGGACTCCTTCCTTTCTCGTGAGCTCCCCTTGTTTAGTGTGTATTCCTCTTCTTCAATGCATTGAAATTCCTTTCCTTGTTTTCTCCTCCTTCTTCTCCTCTTTCTCTTTCAATTCAGCTGCACATTTTTCTCTTTCAATTTCGTTTATTTCCTTCCTTGTTGGGTTCGGCAGCCTATTTAATCCTTGCTTTCCTTATTTTGCTTGCCGATTTAGTCAAAGAATAAAGATTAATTTCTGAATAAAGCTCTTCATTTTCCTTCCTAATTCGGCATTGTTTCCTTGTAGCTCTATAACTACTTCCTTTCCAAGCTTTTCCTTTCCTTGTTGGTTTAGGCTGAATTCAATCCGTGCTTTCCTTATGTATGCACACGTCTAGCACACGCCTAGCACATGCCTAAGCATGCTTTGCATATGCAAGGATTATTTCTAAAAATTAAGAAAAACAATATTAGTTTTGGCATAAATAAAACATATTTAACAATCATAATCCAACAAGGATTCCTACTTTAATAAGGACTTGCCGAAATTTCACTTTTTCCTCCTTTTAAGCACATTTTCGCAAATTCTCTACCGAAGACTCAAGACTCGATCTAATGACTCAATTCTACAATATTAAGAGCTAAGCAAAGCGTAAATGAGGGTAAAAACACATTAAGAACGTCGCATTTTATGCTCCTATCATAGAGCTCCGAATGAGAGAATTGAGATGTAATTGGGGAGGGTGGGTTTTTATATAAATTGGAGAGTGAATTATGGTCGTTGGATCTGGGTGTAATCGACGGCTCATAGGGTCGATCCGCGCAATGTCTTTTAATTGGTTCTCAGCATGTGGCGCGGATTTTGCTTTTTTAAACACTGAAGCGACGAAGTAATTATACAAAATCCGTCGCTTCAATAATATTTAAAAGATTATAAGACTTTTATAAGATTATACTCAAGTGTACAACTTTTCTAAGCAACTATATAAAAGAAGTCAAATTTTGAAAAACACTGTGAAATAACATTTGATCGTTATGATGAAATACGGTTATGGTAAAAAAAAACACTTAAATCCGACAAACTTAGAGCCCCGATCGATGCGGTCAACCTTATTTAAACGTATCTCTCTCTATGGGGAACCATAGTATCGGGAGGTAAAAGTTATCAAATTTTTACATGGCTGATTACGTCTCATCTATTTGAGAGTTTAATGTTTGGAAGAGTCGACGAAACAAGGTCATCTAAAGGTACGTAATAACGTTTTCGTGTGATAAGTTTTATGAAAATATAGTTGACCAAATTTTAAAACATGAAGCGACGACTATTGCTCAAAACTTATCGCTTCGTATAACAAGTCAGCGACGAATATTGACGAAAGTTATAAACTTCGTCCCTTAAATTTTACGTCGGCGACGAACTTTGAATTTTCGTCGCTACAGTTTACAAAACATTGTTGGGAGGCGACAACAAACCAATATTCGTCGCTTTAATAAGATGTGAGCGACGACTATTGATCAAAAGTCGTCGCTCTCGTTTTCTGAAGCGACAAATCCAATATTGGTCGCTTCAATTTGTTGAGACGACAAAGTTTGATTTTCCTGTTTCAATATTGGTCGCTTCAGACCTGGTTTCCAGTAGTGACTTGGCCAAAGAAATAATTTTGGCAGGAGAGTCATCGGCGAGATTCGGACTCAGCCTGTTGGTTTGGTATAGGCATGACATTGACGTTTTTGATCTGAATCAGATTGAGTTCTTGCGGATCTTTTGCGACCCGATCGAGTTTGGGATTCACCCTAATGCTCGGATGGCGAATTTGACCGCTCATCCCATGGCACGCGAGATTGATTTTTCACCTTATCGTATTAAATATAGGCTACTTTTAAAGTAGAATTAGATGGAAACATTGCGATTTAAAAATGAGGTCCGGAGCTTGATAATGCATGCACTAGTTAGTCGTATTCTTTTAAGGATCTGCAATAAACCTAATTAACAAGCTTGTTAGGGTCTTTTTGTTTTTTTTGCCAACATGCATTAGTTTATTCTTGGAGACAGAAGGATACAATAGAGAAGAAAAAAATTAACAAAAGAAAATACAAACCAAGATACAGTTGAAGCAAAATATGTTGCAAGGAGGGATGCGCGCACGCAATGCGAAACCGGCCGGTCGTTGGTTGTTAGGGATGTTTATCATCAACAGCGGACATTTTGTAGAATAAATTCAAATGTTGAGCCAGAATGAAATTAACTTATTCAATTGACATCATATGCATTATGTGAAAGACCATATATCATAAGGTATAGGTATGCCATAAAAATTGACATTCATGACTCCATGAGCGCGCAAATTAAGCAGAACATCTTCACCTTTGGCTGGGTTCCTAAGATATACGTAGTTACGTACCACTTCATCGATTCTCATCCAACAATAGCCCCCATCTAGAACGGTCAAGTGTATCATCTCGCTGGCAAGCCATAGGCCGAGCAGTCAGATTCCCAATCCGATCAGTCGGGGTAAACCCAAACTCGACCGGATCGCAGAAGATCCGCAAGAAGCCGGGACTATGTATTGTTAGCGGTGTAATGTCATTCCTATACCAAACGAATAGGCAGAGCCCGAACCTTACCAACGACTCACCATCCATATCTTCCCAAATTTTTTTGGTTACTTCTTCACCCACATACGCATTAGCAGTAGCGAGCTTGAATCTTAGGCTAGTCACTTCTCTCGTGCTTAGAAAGAATGGAGGAGACACCGTCTGCCCCGCTAGCATGTGTTTATGACTGCTTTGCTTGTCCCCGTAGAAAACCATGGCCTTAAAGCTATCGTAGTGGATTCCCAGCTTCTGGTTAGGGTTTACAACGAAGAGTTTGAGATGCAATGTGGCGGTTAACTCGAAGCTGTCGGACACATTGAGTACGGAAATTGCAGCTGAGTCGACATAGAACTGTGGTGATCTAGGCATGTACTTGAGCTGGTTGGTTTGATATATCACCGCCATGACGACAATCACAGCAACCATACAAAATTGCATACCGTACGAGAGTACGAATTTTGGAGGTGCGTCCAGGAGATATAGATACCTTCGAAGAGTTCTTGACAGAATATTTCTCGACACTGTCATTTCAATAAAAAAAAATGATTGAGAGCGTCTAGAAAGATTCTAATTACTAATTAATAGAAAAATGGATCAAGATTCAAAGTAATAACTTTCTTTATACTTGTTCCTGAAGTAGAAAACGTTCCACTTGCTCCTGAATAGCTTCTTTCAAAAGGGTTTCCGCTTCCTCGGTAAATGTCTTGGTAGAAGATATGATTTCTTGGAACTGCGGGCAGAGAGCTAATTAAAGACTAAATGGTAATGGAGTTTGTTCAGAGTTTTGAGAGCTTAATTATGGATATATCATATATGTTTCTATATGTTAATTTGAGGCGTTTGTACATGTAGATCTGCGTTTTAGGATCGATATTTGACTTGATCAGCATGATAAGCCCCATTTTACTGTCTCAGCTTTTCTCTCTCTAATTTTCTTTGTCAAAAGACAAAAGATAGCGAGTTACAACGTACTCCTTAATTGGAATGCAATAGATAGTTACATTAGCCATATGTTAGTGAATCACCCATGTAGTCGAGTTCTTGGATAGAATCCATAAAAAGGCGAGTTAAGCATCATACTGAACCTCAAGTTCTCCAAACCTAAGCCATTTGAATTCCTTCACGCAAGGGAATTTAATGATGTAATTATCAAACCAGTGGTCTAGCTTGCCATAAAGGCATAATGTCCCGTACCCCGAGCCACTATAATCTATTCTCCATTGTCATTCCTCACAACAGACTATCGATCCTCAAAGAATTCTTACCACCATCTCCATCAGTATTAACAAAAAACAATAAATGAAAAGAAAGAAGAAGAAGGGTACTTAAATGGGGTAAAAGTGCAGGAATTAGTAGTATTGAGATCAGAACTCAAACATAAAAATTGTCCACCGGAATAGTATATATCAGAGTTGAAAAAACATGCAAGGAGGTCCTTCCGAACACATAAAACACAAAACAGTACCAGCAAGAGGATCAGATGACCCAAAATGTTTCAAGGTCTCTTCAGAAGACGAAATCTTTTGAGGACAAGATCTTGGCCATAGCAGGGCCATCATCCCACCAAGAACTACTCTCGTTTACCTCATCAACCTTTCTTTTACCTTTTCCAGTATGATCCTGCTATCATGGTATCAAAGTGAAGAATAAATCTTACATTAGCCCACTACTGGAAAACAGGTATGAAGCGACGAATATTGAAAAGGGAACATCAAAATTCGTCGCCTCAACACATTGAAGCGACCGATATTGATTTTGTTGCTTAAGAAATTGTGAGCGACGAACTTTAATCAATTGTCGTCGCTCAAAATTATGAAGCGACGACTTTTGATATGTTGTCGCGTAAGAACAGTGTTGTGTAAACTGAAGCGATGAAAATTTAACTTTCGTCGCCGACTCAAAATTCAAGCGACAAAGTTTAAGATCTTCGTCAATATTCGTCGCTAAGATATGAAACTAAGCGACGATTTTGTAAAAGTCGTCGCATCATAATAAACGAAGCGACGGATTTTGTACAATCTTCGTCACTTCAACTTTTGAAATCTGCTATAAAGCCCTCAGCTTAGACAGAAGACAGAAGGTCGAAGAAATGCAGCAAAACACTGTAGCAACTGCGAAAAATCTCCAAAACTCCTGATTTCGTCAATTTCGGGGTCCGGAAGCTTGGGTGTTCTCTTCCAATTGCTTTGTAGGTTAGTATAATCTATCATCTTCATTGGAATCACCATATTTTGGTTTGATTGGTTGAATTTAGTGTTTGATTTCTTGAGTTGGATTTGGTTTATAATGTGCTTTGTGTTGTTTTTAGTGTTGGGTGTTTGAATATATGCTGGAGTTGGGGTTGATTTTGGTGAAATTGAGATTATGTTAGTTAATTTGTGAAATTGTTATATTTAGTGAAATTGAATTTTAGAGAAATTGGGTGAAATGGGGAAATTTAGTGAAATTGGGAAAGTTAATGAAATTGAATTTCAGCTTAATTTAGTGAAACCGTAAAATTTAGTTAAATCCAAATATAGTGAAAATGAAATTTTGTGAAAGAGTGAAATGTAGTGAAATTAGAATTTTACGATGTAATTTGTTTGTGTTGTGTGTGGATTGTGGTAGTTAGGGTTTCTGAAACATGCGAGTGGCTTAGTGAGGGAGTGTGGTGCCGTGTGTAAATTTATTGTTTCGTGTTATATATAATTGTGGTGTTTATCAGCTTAGAACTCCCGTTTGAGAATCAACAACGCATCTAGTTGATCGAGATGGGTTGTTGATTCTCGAATTGTCCCATTTTTGGACACTTTAGGCGAACACGAGTTTGTTGATCCTTTTGTTATTCAAGTGGTTTCAGTTTACGTTTTGGGATATAGTTTCGACATTGTCTCTCTACAATGTTCCTCGAGTGCAAATTAGGTTGTTTAGATTTTTGTGCACTTGAGGAACTGTAGGGAGATGTTGCCGAAATTTTCCAAAACTGTAGCTGAAACCACATGAATAACAAAAGGATCAACAAACTCGTGTTCGCTTGAAGGGGATAGGACCCAACCCGGAGGCATAAGGAGAAGAAGTGTTGGGACAGGTTTTGATTGTATCATAAATGTTGTGTGCTAACCTTATGCATATTGTCTGTTTATGTTATGACAGGAAACATGGATGATGTCCCCGACAAATCTTGGATGAATCTTCACTTTACACACCCTGATTACAGCACAGGCTTAGTTAACTTCATCAATTTTATTTCCGCTCGCACTGCTGGAATCGAATTTCTCCCTTGTCCGTGCGCAGTTTGCAGAAATGGTCCTTATTATAAGAGACTGATAGAGATTTATCATGACTGCTTGCACCATGGTTTGGATCCGACTTACACAGTTTGGCACCTACACAGGGAAGTTTCTGCTCAACCGGCAATGATCAGTAAACGGAGACAGTCGCTTCAAGACAGAGCCCAGGCTTCCAGTGTTGTCGGTTCTTCAGTGATCCCGCCTGTGGAGATTATACAAGATGTATTTCCATACTATCCTGGATACCATGCAGATGCACCGCATAATGTCGTTGAAGAAAACGCTGCAGTTCAGTTCAATGACATGGTAGATGATGATTATGCTAAGTATGAAAGGCTTCTAAAGGAGTCTCAAACCCCATTATATGAAGGGAGTGAAGAAACTGTATTAAGTGCCATATTACATGCAATGGAAATTAAAGTTGAACACGGATGGTCGGATACGAGTCTTGATAAATTGTGCAGATGGTTGCATAAGTTTTTTAAAAAACAAAATTTCCCTGTCAGTTATACGAGAATTACAAAAATCCTAAAGGATCTTTCCCTTGGATATGAAAAAATTCATGTTTGTGAGTTCAACTGTTACCTATTCAGAGGGGATGAAGATAAGTACCGTCGGACTTGTCCAGTATGTGGTGCTGAAAGATATAAGCCAGATACGGATGCCATTCCAAAAAAGGTAATCTGGTATTTCCCTGTCACTCCAAGGTTGAAACGCCTATTTATGTCTCCACACACAGCAAAGCATATGCGATGGCACAAGGAGAGGCGAGTAGATGAAAGTACCCTCCGGCACCCATCTGATGGAGAATCATGGCAACATTTTAACAGGACATTTCCAGGTTTCGACGACATTAAGGGAAGAAATGTGCGGCTTGGACTGGCAACTGATGGTTTTAGTCCATTTGGAACAATGACAACCCAGCATAGTACATGGCCGGTGGTTGTGATGCCATTTAATCTACCCCCTAATATGTGTATGAGGAAGGAATATAATATGCTTGCCATCTTGATTCCTGGCCCTAAATCTCCAGGAAAGTGCCTTAGTGTACTCATTCGTCCACTGATCGACGAGCTCAAAGATTTGTGGGAAAATGGAGTCCCTACTTTTGACAGAGTCGACAATGATGTATTCATGATGAAGGTAGCGCTGATGTGTACGATAAGTGACTTTCCTGGTTTAGGGATGCTTGCAGGCTCAACAGTGAAAGGGTACAAGGCATGTCCAATTTGTCTACATGAGCTTACGGCGGAGCATATTTGTGGGAGAATCATTTATGAAGGGCATCGAAAATGGCTTGACGAGAATTCACCAATGCGATCCAGTTTGGCATTTAACGGAAAGCCAGAGTGGCGAAAAAGACCAGCTCATATGGACGGGGATGAAATCTTGGAGGAAATTAGGTCACACCGTTACGCCACTCTTAGCCAGCATCCTAATTTTCATGGCCCTTATAATCCAAACAACAGAAAATGTTTCACCCACGAGAGCGTTTTCTGGATCCTTCCCTATTGGTCATCTTTGTTACACAGGTACTATTTAGATGTCATGCACATTGAAAAGAACGTGGGTGATAATATCCTTGCCACCATTCTTGCAATTGAAGGGAAGACCAAGGATGGTCCAAGGGCCCGCGAAGCGTTGGAGAAAAGGAAAATCCGCAAAAGACAGTGGTGTTCGGAAGCTCAAAAGAAGACGGGAAAGGTTCCTCATGCATCCTTTTTAGTTGAAGAGCATCTCCGTGAAGAAGTATTAGAATGGTTTCGCGGTGTTAGGTATCCACTTGGCTATGCGGGAAGTTTGAGAAATAAGGTAAAACTATCCGAGAAAAAGTTCTATGGATTGAAGACGCATGATTGCCATGTCCTGCTTCAACGTCTTCTTCCAGTGGTTATCCGAGGATTTTTGCCAAATAACGTCGTGAAGCCATTGATAGCATTGTCAAATTGGTTTCGGAAATTATATGCTAGGGAATTGAAGAAGGCTGAGGTTGCACAAATGAAAGATGAGATAGTGATCATTCTGTGCAATTTAGAGTTGATTTTTCCTCCACATTTCTTCACCTCTATGGTTCATCTCATGGTTCACCTTCCCGAACAAGTTATGCTTACATGCCCAGTACATTTTACATGGATGTATCCGACAGAAAGGTATACGCACTAACAAAAAATGTTTCATTTGTTCAAACTAAATTTACAGTTACGAAAGGTATACGCACTAATTATATTCATCATTTTATAGGCAATTAGGAGATTATAAACAGTCAATGAGTAATACACGTTATCCGGAGGGGAGTATTGCAGAAAGATACATATCATGGGAGTCGGTGACGTACTGTAAGTCTTATTTGCAATTGGAAGATGTAGAACAACCCTATCCCCAAATATGGAATATTAGCTGCGTTTCGCAGTTAGTGCAGCCGTGTATTATGGATACTACCAACAATATCAGGTTAACAGAGCAGCAAACGGCTGAGGCTCATTGGCAAATTTTGACCGATACAGAAGAGGCTCAAGAGTACATGTACACTCATTTGCAGATGTACATAGAGAAACATGGTGACGAGTATGACGAGCGTCTCATGAGGCGGAGTTTCCACCGATGGTTCTTAAGATATGTACGGAAATTTAGGGACGTTTTTTTTTTATTCCTAAACCCTAAATGGTATAACACTAACACCATTTTTTTTGCAGGCAACCCGTCGTCGTGATGCTGAAGACGTTAATTATAACAAGGGAATATGGTCATTGGCTCGAGGTCCGCAATTCACTCGGATTTATAAGGCGTGCTATGTGAACGGTGTCAAGTATGTTTCGTTCGATAGAGATCGAAGGCTCGTGACTCAAAATAGCGGGGTGATGTTAACCACGAAAGCTGGCAACATGTCCCAACACTTCTATGGCCATCTTGACTACGTCGTCGAGGTATGTTATCCAGACAATCTCTCGGTCGTATTGTTCAAAGTTATATGGCACAACACCACTGACGATGAGACCGCCGAAGACATTGACACCATCAAGGTAGATCATGGTCTGATCTCAGTGGATACAAATACTAGTTACTATGAGAATTCACCATTCTGTCTTGCTGTCAAGACAAAACAAGTTTTCTACTTGGACGATCCTATGGCAGGTGGTACTTGGAAGGTGGTGCAACAAATGTCGCACCGAAATGTATACAGTGCCGAAGTCCTAGCAACAGAAGGTGGAAGGCCTCCTTCAGGGAATCAAATTCCATAGCCTTAACAAGAGGACACACTTAGTTCAATGCAATTTTACCATATTGATACATCTAATCTCCAACTCGATTTAGAAGTACACGAACAGAATGAAGAATCAAACGGTGAGGCATCGGAATATGGAGACGATGAATTTGATGACGACGGGGAAGATGAAGACAATGAATTCGATGATGACGAGGAAGATGAAGACGAGGATAGCGGGGACGACGACGAGGAAGAGTACTAGTAAATATGTTAACAGCTGTAATATGATGATGATGATGATGATGATGTAAACCACGTGGTGTTGTAATTTGATATTCATGTCTAAAAAATTCTATTATTAAATAAAAAAAAAATGTATATATATAAGCATAATCTTCATATGTTCAGTTCATATGAAGCGACGAATTTTGAAGACAAATTCGTCGCATGAAACACATGAAGCGACGAATAATGCTCATTTAAAGTGAAGCGACGCGTTATGTCAAAATTCGTTGCTTCATATCTGATATACTGAGTTTCAGACTCGTCTTCCTCATTAGCCCGATTTCAACAATCTCTCCCAAATTTTTCCCGCTCTCTCTCATTTCCCCTAAACCAAAACCCTAACCCGTATCCCCAATCCCCCAAATTGGGACCTTCAAACCCCCAAATCCGGACCTGCAAACCCTAACCCCAAATCCGGTCCTTCAAACCCTAACCCCCAAATCCGGACCTTCAAACCCTAACCCCAATTCCCCAAATCATCAATGGCACCTGGTTGTAGTGCCCAGAAGAGGAAGAAGGAGCTCGAGGCGAGGAGGCAGAGGTGGCGGCAGAAGCTCTCGCTAGAGAGGCGGCCGCGGCGGCGACGGCGTCGGATACGGCAAATGCACACATGACGGGAGCGGCGGTGGGGACCTTGGTACCGGCCCCATCTTTGGACGAGACAGACGCGTTGGGGTCGGGCCCTTCTGGAAGCGGCGCTGGCGGAAGCAGAGCTGACGCTGGCGCCACCGCTGGAGCAGGGGCTCCCGCCGTGGAAGGGCACACTGAGGGCGGTCCTCCGTTACGCATTCGGACCAAGAGGGGTCCAAAGCAGCCGGGTAGGTCAAAAACTTGTGATTAATAATTTTTACTTGATTTTGAGTTTAGGCTGAGGAAATGTGGATAATCAATTGAATTGCGTTAATTGTGAATTTTGAACTGTAATGGTTTAGGAATGGAGTGAGCAAGTGAATTGCGTTTATATGCATTTGGAACCTAAATTTCTTAGGTTGTTGCCATGACTGACTGGATTTTGAGCTTTGATTGATTGTTTAGGCTGTGGACCTAACTGACCTTTAGTTGCTCAAATGAATTCTGTTGAATCCTGTGTTTAGTTGTCGATTTACTAGCATTTTCAGAACATGCTATAATATAAACCAATTATGAGTTATATTATAGCAAGGTTTATGGTTTAATTGAGGGACTGATTCAGTAAAAGGTTTATGGTTCCTCTTTGAACTGATTCATTATATTAGTAAATTTCCTTACATTTATAATATAAACCAATTATGAGTTTGTTAGTTGTTACCTCCATTGGATCTGGTCAAAACTGAAGCTTCATGAACTATAGTATATAGTATCTGCATGGCTATACATAGCACTGGGGATATTGTTGGATAGCTTATTGATTTTGCAGCATTAATTCTGAGGCAGCAGTTTACCACTCCCTCAATCAAATCAAATCACTGATTTTCGTCCATATTTCTAAATTAAAATGTCTTTTTGGGGTTCTCCATCTGGTATCTAATTAGCATAATTGAACTGGTTCATCATTGTGCAGCTGGACTTCAATTTTTCTTGACACATACAGCTTCTATTATTTTGCAGCTCCTGCATAATATTAATTTTATTTGCAGCATAATAGATTTTAACTTCAATTAATTTTATCTGCCCATGATCCTAGATGCTCATTTAGCTTCTAGACACTCTTACTGATCATGAGTTAGAGATGACTCATACGACTGCATCAATATGACCCATGTATAATTGTATATACGATATGTATAAAAATCACATTGACTTGCTATAGGATCTGCTGCCATTTTCAAGTTGGTGGCACCACTATTCCTTGTACAAAACACAGTATAATTGTATAACATATATATAACTAGTACATATTCATGTGCACTGCCATCATGCTATAATTTGATATTCTGTGCACTGCCATCATGCTATAATTTGATATTCATTCTACTTCTGCTTCACCGAAACAGTACTTCTGTTGTGTTGTGCCTCAAATTGGAAGTTGAAATTCAATATTTAGTTAGCTGGAACAACTTGAAGTCATTGACCTATCCACAATATAAATATGGTACTTAAAAGCTGTTCTGAGTGAAGAGTAGTCTTAGCTCATTGTAAACTGTCAACAATGTATATTGAAAAAGCTAGCATGGTCTGGCCTTTAACTATGCATCTTGATAACTGAAACTCATCTAACTGTTTGCATCAAAGCCTATACTATGTATATCGGAAACAATTCAACTCCGCCTACGTGTGATTTTATCTTTTATGTGATATTGTCCAACTATGCTGTTGTATATATATGAATATATATATTTCTTCTTTGTTTGATGTGAATTTAAGCCTTCTGGAATAAGGGTTTTTGGGTGATAGTCTTTTGCAGCCGTCGAGCTTCAAGTATGTTTCTTCGATGTTTTCAGCTTAACTTTCAGTCTTCTTTTTCTCTACATGTTTTGGAATTTTTGTTCTTGCTCATAGATTGCTTATACAATGAACATGGAAAATGGAGTGAAAAGTTGGAGAAAGATGTTAGCTTTGAGTCCCAAGTATTTTTACAGTGTTATGAAGTAATGAAGATGTTTATTTTCTCTAAAGCTTGCAAGTATTTTTACAGTGTTATGAAGTAATGAAACTCTGAAACTCTAAAATTCATAGTTGTTAGATTAGTCACTGTTTGCAGGGTGTTGTACACAAGTTACTCATCCAGAAAGCTGAACTTGGTTTAACAGTAGAATTTATCCACCTATTTGTTTGATCGTAATTGGAATGATTCAGTAATTGGAGTTGCAGGATTATGTTACTATTGCATATTGTTTCATTTGTGCATTATATTGGCAGAGATTGTTAATATGTCAACGGGGGAAACAGTTGAAGTGGAGAATGAGAAGCTTGGCATCATCACGGGGACAAAGACGGCATACTTGAAGGGGCTAAACAATAACCAACCTCTGAAGGTTGTGTACGCGGAAGAGCATAAGGGTCCGAAAGAGTTGAAGTGGAGGACATTGATGTCTCGAGACATCGGCTGCGCCATCCGGACCAAAGTGCCAATGCTGGCGCCGTCATATGCAGAGCTGGCGGAGGAGCACCGAGATGCACTTACCCATTATATGGAGGTAAAATTTCTATTTTAGAATAATTTCAGATTTTTTTTCTCAATATTTCTAAAGTTGAAATATGATGTTCAATTTCTAATGCATTTTTGAACAATTGTTGTCTACTAGATGTGGTATGACCTCCCTGCCACTGAGACAGGCATGTGGAGATACATCGACGAGACCGCTGCCAAGATCTACAAGGACTGGAAGTACGACTGCCACACGCACTACGTCGAAGTATCAAAGGCGACGCCTTGGGAGTTCATCCACCGACCGGAGCAGTGGGAGTACCTCAAAGCCCACTTTGAGGACGACGCTTACAAGGTAAAGAATATTTATTTATAGCTACACGCTTAGTTAATTAGTTCTCCCTAATCTGATATATTAATTATATGATCAACTGTGTTTTGCAGAGGATGTGTGCCCGGAACGCGGCTAACCGGAACAAGGGCAAGGAGAAGGGGTATGCAATCAACCACCACTCCGGCACCACTCCGTACAGCTACCGGGTCGCTGCGAACGAGGAGAAAGGGCATCCTGCGCCTATACTGCAGACGGTATGCGATGTTTATCAAAAGTCGCAGAATGCACAAGAGAAAGTGGTGAGTCACTTCTCCATCGGCTTGTGATTTCGGTTTTTTTTAATTACAATGTATAATAACCGGAGTCTCAAATTGTTTTTACTTGCAGGCAGCGGTGAAGAGGAAGATGGACGAGCTATGTGCGAGCCGAGTGAGTGATGAAGCGGGCGGCAGTCAGGTGACGGGCGGCATTAGCGTGGCCGACCAGATGGCGATAGTGGAGAAGGAGTTGGGGTGGGAAGCCGGGGACGAGGGTCCGAGGTACTTTATTTTTTCACCCAAATCTTTTGCAAGTTTCAGTGTTTAGAAGCGAAATGGTTTTTGGTTTGACTTCTCTTTTACCATTGTTGCAGGGTTAGGGGGTGCGTTAAGACGCCCACCAAAAGAAAGAGGCGGTGCACGCGTGTCCAAAAAAGATGAGGAGTTGAGGACCCAACTAGCAACCGCCATCCAACAGAACACCGAGATACAACAACGTATGAGAGAGATGGAGGGTCACCTCCAGGTTTTGATGGCGGCCCAAGCCGTTGCGGTACCAACAGCTCCACTCCCTGACAAATCCTCATGTGCTAGTGCTTGTTTAGGTATCCCCGATGATGACCTTGAGTAGGACAATTTTTTTTCAGTCTAAAATAGCTTTGTAGCTTGATGGATATTATAGAACAATCCCGAGGATTATCGGCATCGTAATTATGTAACATATTCTAGATTTAAATAAAATTTTAAACGTTTGCTAATGTAATGTGTGTGTGTAATGTTGGATGTGTGGTGTATGTGATTTGAATGCAGGTTTTTTGTTATTTGATCGATCCTGAAATGAGTGCAAAACTGACCAAAAACATTTGTTTCCAATCTGTAACTCAGAACGAAGCGACGAATATTGATCCATATTTGTCGCATCACATCTGAAGCGACAAGCAAACTTCGTCGCTTCCATGTTGTATTCCAACATTTCCTTCTGTGGAACGTCAGCCTAAGCGACGAATTCTGAATGAAACTTCGTCGCCTCAAAATATCAAGCGACAGGCAATATTCGTCGCCAAACTGTACGACGAAGTTTTTGCAGTCGTCGCTTCGAACTGAACGACGAAGTTTCGAGTCGTCGCTTCGAAATCAACGACGAAGTTTGGAATCGTCGCTTCGAACTGAACGACGAAGTTCGGAGTCGTCGCTTGATATTTTGAGGCGACGACCTTTTGCACATTATTCGTCGCCTGGTGTCGAGCCGACGACTTTGAAGCGACGACCGTGAAGCGACGACTTGGCGTCGGTACAGATCCGAGGCGACGACTTTTTGCTCCAAGCGACGACTCATTCGTGCCCTGCAGTAGGCGCCATATATTATATGAGCAGCTAGCTATTTTAGAAAATATATATGTATGACCCGTATTCCAATTGTGTGCACATACCTCACTTTCAGTATTGAAATTCTCATTCTGCATCATAGCGTCAGTGGTGTTACTGTTCCTACATGTAATCAAATTCTGATGGTTGTTCTTGTGAGTAAACATGTCCATCTACTTAAAACCTTCATGGATAGGAATCGAAAAAGATGGTGTAGAACCACTCTGAATATTCTTCTGTGTATGAAAGCAAAAAGATATCTTACTTATTAAGTAGAGGAGATCACTGATGAAAATTAAGTTCATATATACTTTCTCAACAATAGGGAGAAGCAATGTTTGAAATACAATTAGATCAATTTAAGCATCTCTACTTTTCCCAGCCTCAGAGTTTGCTCATTTAAATTATAGTTCCTATATAAATTATGGAACATACAGTACAGTTTTACAGATTAACTCAAGCTATATGGCTATGAATATATGCAAGTTTAAAGAAGTGAATGCATTTTTTATAATAGCATACCAGTTTTGATATACGAGATTGGTTTGACTCCACTGACACTCCTTGACGCTGTATATATATGAAAGGAAAAGAAAAAGAAGCAATTATATATAAGGAAGTGTGTCACTAAAAAAAAGCATTCAGTTCGCAGAAAAGAATATCTACCTGCATTGCAGCATAGGTATTGTAACTGGCAGGTGAAATCAGAGCATTTGAAAAGGAGGCTCCTGCAGATTGGTAAATGGATTGGGAGCTGGAAGCTGCTAGGGGGTTGTTGCTTCTGTAATTCTTGGATGAGTTACCAACTACTATTCCATTATTGCTATATATTTCCTTACCTCCAGCCCTGTAATCGAAGCGGTCAGCTAAAACCCTTAGTAGCATAGTCAACAATTCATCCATACTCTCACCATATATAGAGTAACCTCCATCATTCCAAACACAACACGGCTTAGGTCATTAATTCTAGAGTACTACTGTACTAGTACGTACTTCTTAAACTATATATACAACTGTGATTCTGTGAAAGCGAATCAATTGAAATTAGAGCTATACGGATATTAGTGCAAAATTTGCATAAATGACAAAGAAAAGCAAGTTTCATTATGATCTAGTACTATATATTCATGCGTTTATGTCGTTCAATCTCATATATATATATATATATATATATAGAGGTTTTCAGGTGCGGACGTCCGCACCGTGCGGATTCGCCGTTTCAGACCACCTCCGACGTGTTCCTCCTCCCGCGACCCACTGGGGTTTGTTCGCCCCTTCCCGGCGCTGCTTTCTGTGCCGGCTGGACCTCCATCGCCGGCCGGAATCTGGAAAATTCCAGAAACTTCAAGTTTAGGGGCAGAAACATTGAATTTTCCAAATTCCGGTCGGCTCCGGCAGGCGATAGAGGTCCGGTCGGCACAGAAAGGAGCGTCGGGAGGGGGCGACCAAAGCCCAGTGGGTTGTGGGAGGAGGAACGCGCCGGAGGTGACCGGAAACGCCGAATCCGCACCATACGGACGTCCGTAGCATAGACGGACTATATATATATATATATATATATATATATATATGTTTTCAGTATCACCACGCAGCTGTCAAACAAGATTATTGAGTTGGGTGAAATTTGTATTCTTAAGTTGTATTTTGGTTAAAGTGAGAACTGAGAACACATGTACGTTGATTTTATGTAATAAGCAAGGAAGTATAAGGTAATGAATCGTAATTATCCCAAGAAAAAAAAATGTAATGTAGCATATATTCTCTTTATGAGGAAATGAGGAAGTGAGGATCAAACCTGTTCATTCCATTCCTCCCAGAACCGTACAAAGATGGTGCACAAGCCTGCGTGTTCATCTGATTCTGTTTATATACCTTCTCCTTATTTCGGTGATTGATATGTTCCTGGTCGATGTATTTAAACAAACGTGTTCATAGTTAAATATATATCACATATATATTTTGGGAATTATGAGAACAAATGGATTCACAATCGCAGTTTTCTTGTTTCTGCTACGTATGTACCTGAAATGGCTGAAACTTCACTAACCCTTTGGAGGATGACAAATTCTCAGCAAGCAACATTACCTGGTTTACACGCGTTTAGCAAATGTAAAGGCTCAAAAGAATAGCAGAACAGATAGGGGTGAATATATTCACTATAACAGTATAATTACTAGAAAAGAATGGTTTAATATTTGTTTGATTATTATTCTTCTCCATAAGGAGGTATATATAGGATACAAAGCTATATCTACAAGGAAAAGTATATCCTAAGATTACATAGAATAATCTACCTATACATACAAGGAAAGTAAACATCCTAGTATATTCTACACTCCCCCTCAAGTTGGTGCATAGATGTCAATCATGTCCAACTTGTCAATTGAATCGTCAAATGCTTTCCTTGACACTCCTTTTGTAAGAACATCTGCCAACTGGTTTTCTGTATATACGAAAGGGAATCGAATGACTTTCCTGTCTAAGTTCTCCTTGATAAAGAATCGATCTACCTCCACATGCTTAGTTCGATCATGCTGAACTGGATTATGGGCAATCTCAATTGCTGACGTATTATCACAATGCAAGTCCATAGGCTTCTTGAGTTTGACACCTAAGCTCTTTAACACATTTCGGATCCACAACAATTCACATACGCCATGTGCCATACCTCGAAATTCTGCTTCTGCACTTGATCTAGCAACAACTTTTTATTTCTTACTACGCCAAGTCACTAGATTTCCTTCAACAAAAGTGAAGTATCCAGATGTAGATCTCCTATCAGTTTTATCACCTGCCCAATCAGCATCTGTGTATCCCATGACCTCTAATTCATTCTTCTTTTCAAACAACAAACATTTTTCAGGTGCCTTCTTGAGATACTTTAAAATACGATATACTGCATCCATATGCTCTTCACTGGGACAATGCATAAATTGGCTAACCACACTCACAGCATAAGCAATATCAGGTCTAGTATGAGAAAGATAAATAAGTCTCCCTACTAGACGTTGGTACCTTCTTTTATCTGTTGGAACTTGATTTGGATAGATGGCAAGGTTGTGATTCATCTCAATTTGTGTATCAGCTGGTTTGCAATCAAGCATCCCTTTTTCAGCTAACAGATCAAGGACATATTTGCGTTGGGACAAAGAAATTCCTTTTTTGGATCTTGCAACTTCAATACCAAGAAAGTATTTCAATTGTCCAAGATCTTTCATCTCAAACTCCTTCGAAAGATATTTCTGTAGGGCCTCCATCTCTTTCGGGTCATCTCCTGTGACAATCATATCATCATATACTATCAGAGCAGTAATCTTACCCTGACTATGCTTAATAAACAAAGTATGATCTGAGTTACTCTGTTTGTAACCAAACATCTTCATTGATTTGGAAAATCTTCCAAACCAAGCTCTGGGTGATTGCTTTAAGCCATATAATGACTTCTTCAATTTGCAAACTTTGCCTGCATCGCAAGGCTTATTTTTGACTCCTGGTGGCACATCCATATAAACCTCTTCTTCTAAATCTCCATTGAGGAATGCATTCTTCACATCAAATTGGCGAAGAGGCCAATCTCTAGTTGCTGCTAGTGAGATCAATATTCTGACAGTGTTGATCTTTGCTACAGGTGCAAATGTCTCTTCATAATCAATTCCATAGCGTTGGGTGTACCCTTTGGCAACCAGTCTGGCTTTATATCTGTCAATACTCCCATCTGCTTTGAGTTTCACTGTATACACCCATCGACATCCAACAGTCTTCTTTCCAGGTGGCATAGTCACAATATCCCAAGTTGAGTTTTTCTGTAAGGCTTCAAGTTCTTCATTCATCGTTTGTTTCCACTTGGGGTCTGCCAACGCATCTTGTACACTACTTGGAATAGATACAGAAGATAATTGATTGACAACAAATGCATGTGACCCAGACAATCTATGATTAGACATAAAATTGGCTATAGGGTATTTTGCTTTGGCTGTGATGTCTGGCTCATAATGTTTTGGAGGAATACCCTTAGTAGCTCTATGTGATTTTCTAGGTTCATTGGAAAATAATGGTACCTGATGAGGAACATTCGCAGTAGATTCTTCAATTGATGATGTAGATGAGGGACTCGAAACTGTACTCGGTTCGGAAGGTGTTCTGTGGTCTGATGCAACATGTGTTGGAAAAGTAGTATGTGGCACATCAGACAAGTCATATTAGACACGTCAGCAGGACGTTCAGCACGGGTTGGTGCAGCAGGAAGGGCTGGCTCGGCTAGAAGATGCGACGCGCGGCTCGGCTTGGCTGGAGGAAGAGCAGGTGCTGCAGGAGCTACACGTGGCTCGGCAGATGCTGCAGGAGCTGCACGTGGCTCGGCAGGAGAAGGAGGGCAGGCTGGGGCGACACGTGGCAGCTCGGCAGTCATTACTCCTTTATGGTTTGCTGTGGTCCCATCCTCACATGTTGTCTGCTGCTGAAGTGATGTTGTAGCTTTTGTACTGAATATTTCTTCTAGTGCTTCAATGTCCTCAAACACTTCCAATTCAAATACATGTCTGGAATTCCCTTCGTAAATTTTCTCCCCCTGAAGGGAAGACACTGAAACTTCGCTTGAGAAATAAGGCTCAGATTCCCGAAAAGAAACGTCAAGTGATGTATGTATTGTGTCAGTCACTACCAGAAAAAAAGCTTTTGCCGACGAAAAAAAAAAAAACGGCCGACGAAACCAATTTTCGTCGGCTATTCTCAATAATGGCCGACGAAAATTGTTTTCGTCGCTAAAAAGAAAAAAATCGTCGGCTATTCCCCTAGAATGGCGGACGAATTTCGTCGGCCTTTCTCTAAAACTTTAGCCGACGAAAATTTTTGGAAGTATGGCCGAAATAATGAAATACGTCTACGGTTGAAAAATGAGAAGATTCCGACAAAATCTGTGTGCCGAATGTAGCGGTTAGCTGTTTTTTACTTCCGTTTTCCTATGGGTAGCCTGACGGTCGGTAAATATTTTGAGGAAAATTTTTATACGATTGGTTGCGTCTCATCGATCTGAAACTATTCTCTGTTGAAGGTCAGGCCAAAAAACGTCATTTAGACGGGCCAATTTCCATTTCTAAGCGTTTGAAGGGTTGACTCACCCGGTTGACCGTCCCGATCGAGCCTTTAACGTTGTCAGATGTAGTTGGATTTTTTTCATACATGTATTTAATCTTAACGGTGATATCTGACGGTTGGAATAGATTTTCCAAACTTTTAGATTCAAAATCGGAACATATGCACTAATGTTCCTTAACTTGTTTACTAAGTGTTTAAGTGAATGTATAGTTTCAAATAGTTAATATACGTAGGCTCTTCAAATGCAAATATGTCGTCAAATAAGATATGACCGAAATAATGAAATACGTCTACGGTTGAAAAATGACAAGATTCCGATAAAATCCGTGTGCTGAAATAATGAAATAAGTCAAAACCCGGTTTACTGTAGATTTGGCGTCCGGCGTCCGAATGACGATTGTGATACCATTCCGGAAAGGGAACGACGCCAGGAACAAAAGTCGTCGCTTTGCCATGACGTGTGGGCTTTTTCGGGCTTTCGAGTTCGTATAGGGCCTCAAAACGGCATTTTAGTATGTTTTCATAGAATAGCCGACGAAACATTCAAATTTCGTCGGCTATTCTCTAAGTATAGCCGACGAATTCAAATATTTCGTCGGCTAAACTCTTGATCCGCGCCTTTTTATTGTCCGCCGTTGGATGGCTTAGATCCGACGGCTGTTGATTTTCCAAAGTATAGCCGACGAAATATATTAATTTCGTCGGCTATTCTCTAAGTATAGCCGACGAAATATTTTAATTTCGTCGGCTATTCTCTAAGTATAGCCGACGAAATAAAAGATTTCGTCGGCTATACTCCTTCTAAATCTTTTAAATCCTCCCGCCTTTTTTCTCTCCTCCTTCCCCCCCTCCTCCGGCCTCCTCTTCCTCTTTCCCCTCCTCCGGCCTCCTCCTCCTCCTTCCCCTCCTCCTCCTTCTCCTCCTCCTCCTCCTTCCCCTCCTCCGGCCTCCTCCTCCTCCTTCCCCTCCTCCTCCGGCCTCCTCCTCCTCCTCCTTCTCCTCCTTCCCCTCCTCCTCCTCCTTCTCCTCCTTCCCCTCCTCCTCCTTCTCCTCCTCCTCCGGCCTCCTCCTCCTCCTCCTCCTCCTTCCCCTCCTCCTCCTCCGGCCTTCCCCTCCTCCTCCTCCTCCTCCTTCCCCTCCTCCTCCTCCTCCTCCTTCTCCTCCTTCTCCTCCTCCTCCGGCCTCCTCCTCCTCCTCCTCCTCCTTCTCCTCCTTCCCCTCCTCCTCCTTCTCCTCCTCCTCCGGCCTCCTCCTCCTCCTCCTCCTCCTTCCCCTCCTCCTCCTCCGGCCTTCCCCTCCTCCTCCTCCTCCTCCTTCCCCTCCTCCTCCTCCTCCTCCTCCTTCCCCTCCTCCTCCTCCGGCCTTCCCCTCCTCCTCCTCCTCCTCCTTCCCCTCCTCCTCCTCCTCCTCCTTCTCCTCCTTCTCCTCCTCCTCCGGCCTCCTCCTCCTCCTCCTCCTCCTCCTCCTTCTCCTCCTTCCCCTCCTCCTCCTTCTCCTCCTCCTCCGGCCTCCTCCTCCTCCTCCTCCTCCTTCCCCTCCTCCTCCTCCGGCCTTCCCCTCCTCCTCCTCCTCCTCCTTCCCCTCCTCCTCCTCCGGCCTTCCCCTCCTCCTCCTTCTCCTCCTTCCCCTCCTCCTCCTTCTCCTCCTCCTCCGGCCTCCTCCTCCTCCTCCTCCTCCTTCCCCTCCTCCTCCTCCGGCCTTCCCCTCCTCCTCCTCCTCCTTCCCCTCCTCCTCCTCCTCCTCCTTCTCCTCCTTCTCCTCCTCCTCCGGCCTCCTCCTCCTCCTCCTCCTCCTCCTCCTCCTCCTCCTTCTCCTTCTCCTCCTTCTCCTCCTCCTCCGGCCTCCTCCTCCTCCTCCTCCTCCTCCTCCTCCTCCTCCTCCTCCTTCTCCTCCTTCTCCTCCTCCTCCGGCCTCCTCCTCCTCCTTCTCCTTCTCCTCCTTCTCCTCCTCCTCCGGCCTCCTCCTCCTCCTCCTCCTCCTCCTCCTCCTCCTCCTCCTCCTTCTCCTCCTTCTCCTCCTCCTCCGGCCTCCTCCTCCTCCTCCTCCTCCTCCTCCTCCTCCTCCTTCTCCTCCTTCCCCTCCTCCTCCTTCTCCTCCTCCTCCGGCCTCCTCCTCCTCCTCCTCCTCCTTCCCCTCCTCCTCCTCCGGCCTTCCCCTCCTCCTCCTCCTCCTCCTTCCCCTCCTCCTCCTCCTCCTCCTTCTCCTCCTTCTCCTCCTCCTCCGGCCTCCTCCTCCTCCTCCTCCTCCTCCTCCTCCTCCTCCTCCTTCTCCTCCTTCCCCTCCGACCTCCTCCTCCTCCTCCTTCCCCTCCTCCTCCTCCTTCTCCTCCTTCCCCTCCTCCGGCCTCCTCCTCCTCCGATCCGGTATTTTTTTTCCCCAAAATGCAGTTATAGCCGACGAAATTGACATTATTTCGTCGGCTATAACTGCATTTTTTAATATATTCCGACGAAATAGCCGACGAAATAGCTCAAATTCGTCGGCTATACTTCAGAACAAATAGCCGACGAAACCAAATTTCGTCGGCCATACTCGAACAAATAGCCGACGAAATCATTTTCGTCGGCCATAATTCGTCGGCCAAGGTTGGAATGGCCGACGAAATGGTTTTTTTCGTCGGCCATTGGTATTACCGACGGGGTATTTCCGACGACTTATAGCCGACGAAAATTTCGTCGGTAGAAGGTATAGCCGACGAAAAATTGGCATAGCCGACAAAAATTTTTTCGTCGGCTATTCACTCCGATTTGGTAGTGAGTGTGGGGTTCATAACATCTGTAACCTTTCTGAAACTCTGCGTAACCCACAAAAATACACTTTCTTGCACGATGATCGAGTTTACTCCATTGTGGCTTGGGAATATGAACATATACTGTGCAGCTAAATACACGCGGCTCTAAGTTAGGCATTGATGGAATTGAAAGAAGCTTGTAAAGTTGTTGCTGAGGGTTTTCAAACTCAATTACTCGAGAAAGAGTGCGATTGATGAGATATGCAGCAGACTTCTCCCCAATATTCACGAGGCACATTCATGCCAAACAGCGAGGCACGGACAACTTCACGTAACTGCCGATTCTTCCGTTCTGCCAATCCATTTTGCTGAGGAGTATAAGAATTTGAAGTTTGATGTCGAATTCCATGAAACTGTGTGAACTCTTGCATAAGACCATTAACATATTCTCCACCATTGTCAGATTGGAAAACACGAATAGTCTGTTGATATTGTGTAGACACCATCTTGTGAAATTCTTTGAACCTGAGACAAACATCACTTTTGTTCTTCAAGAGAGACACCCAAGTCATTCGTGTGCAATCATCAATAAAAGTGACGAAATAACGAGCGCCACATAGTGAAGGGATTTTCGCTGGGCCCCATACATCAGAGTGGATTTTCATGAAAGGAACATGACTTTTGTAAAGACTTGGTGAATATGACACACGGTGACTCTTGGCCAGTTCACAAGTGTCACAATGGAAATCTGAAGCATTGACACCAGAAAATAACTGAGGTTGCAGCTTCTTGAGATAATGGAAGTTGAGGTGACCTAGGTGACGATGCCAAAGCCACACAGCTTCCCGACCACTCACGACTCCATGAACCTGATTAGCTTGTCCTAAAAAATGTTTATGTTTTTCTCCAGTCTCTGTTAAATCCAGATAATATAATTTTCCTCTTCGTACACCATAACCAAGGATCTGACGAGTCAGAATGTCTTGAAACACACAGAATGATGGATAAAAAGTAACAATACATGTAAGAGCTAGAATGATCTGACCAACAGACAGAAGATTATGTGCTAATGATGGAACAACTAAGACAGATTCAAGAGTTAATGTATCAGATAAAGTAACAGAACCTTCTCCAGTAACTGTAGTTGGTGTACCATCAGCAGTAGACACAACATCTTGAGAGGAAGGTTTAACTGTAATCAAGAGACTAGGGTCATTTGTCATGTGGTCTGATGCACCTGTATCAATTATCCAAGACCTGCTCGAAATAACTCTCTCTTTTGCCATAAGAAAATCGGAGTACCGGAACAAATTGTTGCAGAAGGGACAGGGTCTGCTGCTGTGTGGAAAGTAGGGCTGGGCGTTTGGGCCCGAAGGACCGAAAGCCCGGCCCGGCTCGGCAAAAAAAGCCCGACGCGGGCCGAGCCCTGGAAATTTAAAGACCGGCCCGACGAAGGACCGGCCCGAGATTGTCCCTGTCGGTCCGAGCTCGGGCTTGAACATTTTTGGGCCCGAAAGCTCGGCCCGGCCCGACTTTTTAATATATGTACATAAAAAAAAATAAAAAAAAATGTTCTTCATTTCTTCATTTCTAACCTAACCCCTCTGCGCCTCCATCCCTCGACTCCTCGGTGGCTCGGTCCTCCTCCGTCTTCCAGTCGCCTCCAAGACCTGCAAATCGGCAAGACCTCTTGTCGATCTGTCCTCCTCCAGTCGCCTCCAAGACCGGCAAGACCTCGAACCTCCTGTCGCGGTGTCGCCTCCCTCCTCCAGTCGCCTCCCTCCTCAAGTCGCCTCTCGCCAATAGCCAGTCGCTGCACCTCCTCCCTGCACGGCTGCGCCTCCTCCGTCCCTCTTCTCCGACTCGCCAGCCTCGCCTCTCTCCTGAGTCTCCTCACTCCTCAGCTCGTCTCCATCTTCGGCTCCAGCTCGTCTCCATCTCCGGCTCCAATATTGTACAATATTGCAGGTTTTTTTAGGGCTCGAAAAAGCCCGAGGGCTCGGCTCGGCTCGTCGGGCTCGGTCTCGGGCCGGTCCTCGTGATGGAAAAAGCCCGGCTCGGCTGGGACCGAGGAGGTCGGGTTTTGGGTCGGGTTTTGGGATTTTTAGGCTCGGCCCGGCCCGCGCCCAGCCCTAGTGGAAAGGACGAGGTCTGCTGCTGTGTGCAGATCTTGTCGTCAGAGAGCTCGGCTTGCGGCTGAGGACGAAGCTCGGCTTGCGGCTGAGGACGAAGCGCGGCAGGCAAACAAACACTGCTCTGCAGTGGGCTGTGGGCTGTGGGGTCCGCGTATGTGGGAAGATATTGACAACAGCACGTGATGGTAGCTTGCTTTTGGAGGAAAACCAGACTTGTGCTTATGCGGCTTTGGGCCTTGCTTTATGATTTGTTTTTTTTGTTTTTTGTTTTTTCCTTTCGATTTGGATGTATGTGATTTGTGATCAGGTATGATTATTTGTGTTTTGGGAATTTGGGTATGAATTCAGGGATTTGAGATATGCAGCGGTAATAAAAATTTGTGATGGTATACAGGGTTTGTGCTTTTTGTTTTGTGTTGGCTCTGATACCAACTAGAAAAGAATGGTTTAATATTTGCTTGATTATTATTCTTCTCCATAAGGAGGTATATATAGGATACAAAGTTATATCTACAAGGAAAAGTATATCCTAAGATTACATAGAATAATCTACCTATACATACAAGGAAAGTAAACATCCTAGTATATTCTACTGTTAAACGGTGACAAGCGTGGCCCGTGGATCAACTGTACCGATATTGTCCCAACTTAGCCACCTTAAAGGTGTTGGGTTTTAATCACAAAAGGCCTCGGTACAATTGGATATTATCTATCCACTTATGAGTTGTATTTTATTTGTCACTTTTCCAATGTGGGATCTCTCATCTTCAACACTCCCCCTCACGTGCAACCTAATTTTCGTTGGAGGTTTGCACGTGTAATTCATTTGGTCCAACTCTGACAACAGAAATTGGTATGTATGGTCCAAGGCCCACTGCGGACACTTGGTATGAAACCAATCAGAATTTCTCTGATGGCAATTCGATGAACCCAAATTTGAGTCCATTATGCTTGGGGAAACTCAATAGTGCTGGGGAAGCAATTAGAGAGGGACCCGCTCTGATACCATGTTAAACGGTGACAAGTGTGGCCCATGGATCAACTGTACCGATATTGTCCCAACTTAGTCACCTTAAAGGTGTTGGGTTTTAATCACAAAAAACCTCGGTACAATTGGATATTATCTATCCACTTATGAGTTGTATTTTATTTGTCACTTTTCCAATGTGGGATCTCTCATCTTCAACATAATTTCCCTAGTTTAAGGGTGTCTCTTAGATTGGTAGCACATAGCATACTCATTGTGGAGGTATTTGCTCATATGATCATATTTCTACAGAGAAGTACTTACTTTGCAATCTGTAACCCGTTGTAAGGCGGCATGGAGGTTTCTCTCACACCACAAGAGCTGAGCTAGTGAAGGATCATTGTCTGGCTCATAATTCCTTCAAGTAATATCACATAATTAATATTCTCAAAATCTTTGCTTGCAAGTCTTAATAGAAACTAAATAAAACATATAAAAATTGAGTAGAACGATAAGGATAAATGGTGATCAATGAATATGTACCTGAGCTTTGATGCGAGCAGCTCTGAATTAAATCTGGATGATTCTAATTCCAATTGGAGAGACTACAGTTTACATACAAGGAATTAAGAAAAATTAGCATATGAATTAGCTAGCAGTGAAAAGGTCACTACCAAATGCTCTCGATCAATAACTATCATAAAACAGACTATATATGTAATTACCTTAATTCTGCGTGCATACGAGTGTAAGGTTCATCAGGTCCAGAGGAAAGGGATATTCCATGAGAGCAAAGGAAAATAATGTGAAGCAAAAGTTATTAATTAATTTGGAAAATAAAGAATTATTTTATAAAAATACAATTGAGGAAAAGGAGAGAGTTTACTAGCTACTACCATCTGCTCTTCGTTTGAAATCTTAAAATTAAGACCTAAAACATATAACTTAATGCAAGTAAGTCTGAGGAGTTCCTGTCAGTAATTACGTTTGTAATAAAAAAAAAACATATATAACTTAATGCAAACGGCTAAAACCCTAGCTAGCACCTCACGTATAACGTACGTACGTATCTAATTTAACCTAAAACATTGACACTATGGTTTCTCTATCTACTTCTTTGCCATCTATAAGATTCAAATTAGTGCAAACAGACAAAAACCCTAAACTCTCCCTAAACTCTGTGTGTGTGTGTGTGTGGAGAGAGAGAGAGAGAGAGAGAGAGAGAGAGAGGCGGCCTAACTGGTTTGTGAAGGCTACCAGCTTCTGCTGGTCACTTTTGTAGCGGCTATAAAATCTTCGGTTGATTTCTGCCAGGTTTTCCTGAGGTAAATGATGGAAGAAGTTACCATTTGATAAGAAGAAAAAATTGTGCGTTTAACTTTCGTACAAATTCAAACATGGACAGAGAAAAATACCTGGGCATTCCTTGCACGACTGCTAGCATGATTCATCCCCCATCAACCCGATGAAATGGAAAACAGTATCAAGTTAACTAGTTACAAAAATAAAAACGATCGAAAACAACACACACAATGCAAAATTAGGAACACAATGAAACTGATTTAATTTGTTGGATCCACCCAGAAACAGATCAATATGACTTTCAAGCAACACATAAGAGTTCACAAATTGAATCAAAGACAAAAAACTTTATGTATAATGCATACATGTATATATCGTATGTATCCAAGAACGGACTTCCTACACTCCTGGCATTGATCCCATAATTTGTTCCAACTACATGCTTTATATATGCCACTTCTTAATTAGGCGATCTCACAAATTTTTATTTCTATTTTTTGCCTCAGATTTTAGAGTGTATGTTTAAAGCGAAAAGGCACTCGCAATTAATCGATTACTATCTCTAACAGTTTTCCTATAGTTTTCTATTATAAAGGGAAGCAAAAATCACATTCTTTGAAATATTATTTCTTAAATCAATCCCTAAAATTTTAGAGTAGGTCTTTTGAACTCTTTTTTCTAGTGTTCATTTTAAATATAAAGAATCATTTTGCTCTATCACTATCCTTTTTTTCCTTCTTTTTTTTTGCCCTTTTTTTTTTTGAGAAAAGTAAATATCTATCAAATATGATCCAACAATACAAACTAAGGGAGATTGGTGGTGGACATATAAAATCTCAACACTCATCCCCAACTAGAAAACAATGAATACGGTGGACAAGAAACCTAAAAATATTCAACTGTAACGAAAACCTATTCCAGAAATCTTGATACATCCTCACGGCCAATCTCAAGAAGATAACCACGCCATCAAGCATAATATATATGCCAAAACCGCCAACATATATGTAAAGACAACTCTCCTCATTACATTGACAATAAAAATTAACCGACGTTAAGATAATCCTTGAAAATGACACATAACTATGACACACCCCACGATCAACCAACGACACCATCATACCAACTCAAACCCTCACTAAAAAGGAGGGACAACAAACCACCGACCTCAACCTTTTAAAACCCGAAAACCCTCACTTCAAGAGGAGGGACAACAAAATTGTAAGCCCTCGTTTAAAGAGAAACGACAAGGCCCTAACAAAGACAAAAAAAAAAAAAAACACAACACCCAACCTAGGCCCTAGCCCATATCCCATTAGATCTCCAAAAGCAATCTTCAGACTCAGCCCAATAGATTCTAGCACATCAGAACATAGCCACAGCGCCACGCCACCAAGGCCCGCCGTAGTAGTAGCGCTGCCTTCTGCGACCTGTAGGGATAGATGTCCACCACAACCTACGATCTAAGCCAAGACAAGTAGAGAGACTCGACCCAGATCGGGATTGATCCGGACGAGCCATCAGCTCCTCGTTCACCCCTATCTACCATGTCGCCGCCAAAACTAGCCGACTCTCATGTTTGACCACATACCTTCATGCCAGAACAAACCCACTGCAACCCGATTAAGCCAACAACCTCTTAGTCCGTCTCCATAATTCCCTTCTTCAATCCACCATCACTAGCCACTAAGGTATGACCACCGACTAGCCACCTACAATTCCGGTCCGACAGCAACGTCAGCAGACGCGCCGCCGGACGGAGAGGAAACTCAAAATGCCGAAACCCTAGAGTTGCCGTGTTTTGCGGAGCAGACATAATTTTTTTTTTCTATCACTATCCCTAACTATTATTTTAAATTAGAAGTTGACTACAAAGCCAACAAAACAGTTTTGTGGCTGTAGCTCACCAAACTTAGAAGTAAAGCAAGACTACTAAAGTCATTGATACACTCACAATTAAGCAAGCTCCTACAGGAGCAGAACAACTCGCCTCGTACAAACTAATGCATCTAGATATACTACTTGCCTAGCACGCAATTGTGGCACAAGTATATCTAAATGTCCTCATATAAGACTCATAGATATTGAAATACTCATATAAGAGCTTAACTCTCAGTAAATTAGGGCCCATTTTGTCCTGGTTTGAGCCCAAAATTGATTCTGGCCCAAATCACATCTTCACCCCATGGATTGGGCCTAAGGCCTAGGCCCAAACCAGCGCAGCAGCATTGTCCCTCCACGCCTGCAAGACTCCGTCTCGTGGAAGGTCTCCCCAGATACTCTTCTCCATGCTCGAGTTTTCTACCGACCCGGTTAAAGGAACCCAAGATCGCTTAAAACTAGATCCAATCTGCTGCCGCACTTGATTGGAACATGGAATATCTGACGACCACGACCCCTGCCTCCAATTCCCAGCAAACTGATTAAAGTTCAATCGTAGTCGCCGCCGTTGTGTCAAACCCGCAAGGAGCAACTATGCCACACACCTCTAACCAGATATGAGGAACCAAATTTAGGTCGGATTTTTGTCGCTGCCGAGAGACCACGACCAGAATGTTGCTCAGATCACCACGACCGCCGCTTGCCTTTAAAAGGGGGGCCGCCGCCAACCTCGAAACCTAGGGTTCGACTGCTCACTCAGAGGAGAACGGAGGCTCTCATCACTATCTCTATCTTAACCACAGGTTATTGGAAACATGTTGGATCAAAATAGCCAAATCATTAACGAAGAAAAACTATGACATAAGGAATAAGCTATGGAAGTTGCTCCCCTAGATTTGCGAGCAAATCTAGCTAGGATTTAGAAAACAAATTTTACGGACTCAATTACCCCTTGAGCACTTTGAGTTGCTCAAACCCCACTAAGAGCACCCGCACCGGCGAGCAAGATGGCGAGCAAGAGGTGGGGCCGACGCGTTTGCTCGAGCAAGATTGAAGAAGAGGACGTACCGGCGTCGAAAGGTGAGGCGAACTGCTCGAGCAGTCAACTGGTCTTCGTACTCGCCCATTCTCTCGAGCAAACTTTGCTCCGGCGTTTGCTCGAGCAAGAGGTGGGGCCGGGCCTTTTTTTTTTTTTTTCGGCTGCTGGAAGAGGATCGACGACGTGTGGAGCACGCTGCCTCGAGCTAGGAAGGACCGGAGATGATGCCGAGCGCCGCCCTCGAAGGTGGCGGCCGCTCCCGAGCGTTGCCGCACCTCCCACATTGAGCAAAGCCGCCTGAGACCGGTCCCAAAGGAAAGAGGGCGTCGAGCCCATCATTTTGGTGGGTGGCACGTCGGCTGGAGTGGCCGGACGGCGGCGAACAGATGCCGGGAAGTGACGGCGCGGGAAAAGGGTGAGGACGATGATGAACAGTGGCTATTTTAAATACAGCCAATGAGAGGCTGCCACGTGGCACGTCTGACCAGTCAAAAAAAGCAACGGTCGAATGAATCTGGGCCTTCCATTTGAATCCGAAATTTTGATCCAACGGTCAGAATTCAAAGGCAACGGCTACTATTTGATCAGAACGGAAATAAGCCCAAAAAATAATTAAAAAATCCCAAAAATTTCAAAACTCTCCCAAAAATTTGCCTATAAATACTACTTCAATTTTTAATCAACTCACACCAATTTGTTCGAGAAATAAAAAATTATTTATTAAGATGAAATAGAAATACATATTAAAATTAACACACATACTTAAATTGAACACAAGCTTAATAATTAAACTCAAACGGTTTCAAAAGCACATAATAACCCAAAAAGAAAACCTAGCCCAACATAACAGATATCGTGGGCCTCGGGGGGTCACGTTACGCCCCTGAACTCCCAAAACCAGAGCGCGTCGCCCCTGGACCCCGACTCGCTGACCGGGCAGCGAGATCCCCGCCTCTATCAGCGCCACCAGATGACTAGTTCAAGGCATATACTAATAATTTTGTCGACAATGACACGTGGCCGTGACACGTGTCAATTATCTATTAATCGGAAATCTTATCGAAAATCTTGGATAATATCGAGTCGATAATGATACGTGGCACATTATTATTGGTGGTTAATCTATCCGGTTAAAAAAATTTAATCATTTCACAACAAGATAAAACTGAGTTGCTCAAGCAAATTGTTAATGGGTGTGTGAAAAAATCGATTTGGTTGAGCAAAATTTGATTTTCATTTGCTTGAAGCAAATTTTGCTTCTGGGCCCACCAGGTGCTTGAGCAAGATTATTTCATGGGTGCGGATGCTCTAACTACCATTTCTAATCACCATAACCACTGCAACTGTACGACCAAATCTCTCGATCTCATTGAAATCACAATGAAATGTCTTCACACATAAAATTAAATAGCTAAGTACGAAAGTAAAAATTATACCATTTAATAATTTATTAATTTCTTTTGAAATTGTATAAACATGATTTTTGGTCCATGTCTTCTACACGAAGATAAATCTGTTTTGAAATCAGAACACAAAATGGTAAAATTCATTTGAAATACATTCGAAAGCAATAGAATTTCCCCGTAAATGATCCCACGTATCTAGAAAAGCAAACAAGGATCTAGGATCGATCTTCATGGACTTCAGATACAGCTCAAAGTCGAACCACAATAAGAAAAAAAATATTTATATAAGATATAACAAATAATAGAGAGTACCTGTTCTCGTTCTCGACTCTCGTACGTTTAGAGCTTTTTTCTGTTAACATGTTTTTAAGATTCCGAGCAATAATGAGAATCTGAGCAAAAATGAGAAGTATATAGCAGAAAAGCTGTATTTCAATGAGGACGATAATCTAAATATCAGAGTGAGGTGGAATGGCCAGAGTAAAAAGTAAGAATGCCTTGTTTGATATTTTCCTCAGGTTTTTGAGGTATATATACGGGTCTATCTTAGAGGCCAAATTCAAAGTCTTTTCTTTTTGTTATACATGTGTATTTAATATCCAGAAAAGAGTGGGTTTGCTTGGTAAGCTTACTCAAGTGATTTGCATGGAACGACGTCGGTTAACACTTTGGCCAGTGCTCTTCTTACTTGTTTCAGCATTTAAGATGTATTGTTGGCTGGTCATTGATTGTGCCACATCAGGGAAAGTTTATATAGGAAATATACCCACATTAAAACCACAAAGCCTATTATGGTAGGTATATCTATGTTTTCCTTTTGCTCTATATTCATTTTGTGTGGTTTGGTTTAAACTTAGGTAGATAAAATTTTGATGATTTTTGGCTGGACTATGAGTAGTAGCAATCTCTATTTTTTTTTTTCCTATCTAAGAGCATCTTTAGCAATACCAGCAATATTTTTGTTAAATTTTAGCCAAAATAGCTAAAAAGTTATTTTGGCTAGCCATTTTAGAAATACGTTTGCATCAGTTCTCTCTATTTTAGCTTGATTTGAACTTAAAATACTTATTAAATGAATAAAAAGTGATTTAAATGTATATAAATTATATATAATTACATATAAGGAATGTATTAAATTTAAATGTTTTAAGTTTTAGCTATCACGCTCTCCAAATTTGGCTAGCGATAGCTAAAAGTTATCATAGAGTTATAATAGAGAGTCTGATATAGCTGCTATTTTTCTCAAAAAGCTAAATAGGCTCTCCAAAATAGCTAAAAAGTTATAATAGAGAGTCTGCTGAAAATGCTTTTAGAGGATACCTAGCTAAAATGGAGAATGACAATTTAGTCAAAAATAGGAGAAAAGTTGCCCAAGCCAATGTCACATGCCCATTCCATCAAATCTAAATAAAAAGACAAATGTAACCCTCAACTCATTCTCACCTCCACCCCCTCCCCGATCTAAAACCTCTCTCTCTCTCTCTCTCTCCGGTGACGCCGCCCCACGCAAGGATTGCGGCTTCATCTTCATTAGTGACGAGACCGGCCTCGGCTTCATCGGCAACAACGAATCGGACCTCAACTTTCGTTTCTAAGGAGTCAAATCATCACCGATGCATCCTCCAACCTCCTCGACTCTCTTTTGCGATTTGACTTCGCCGCTGCGCAATTCCGCGACGGAGGCAATCGCGACGCGCTTGCACTTTATCGAGCTCAGTTTCGGGCGAGGAATTGGATCTCAACCTCTGTCTCGGGGGAGTAGAATCTCCGTCTCGGGCCAGTAAGTATTTTACTGGGGTCAGTAACCTGATTACTGAGAGTCAATAACTTGATTACTGGAATCTGTAAGTTGCTTACTAGGGGTCAGTAACCTGATTACTGATCGAGAGTCAGTAACATGCTTACTGAAATCTGTAAGTTGCTTACTGGGGGTCAGTAACCTGATTACTGAGAGTCAGTAACATGCTTAAAGTCAGAGTCAGTAATTTAATATTAGAAAAATAATACTCCTGCGAAAAAAATTTAGTGACCGGAATCCGGCGACAGGAGTTTGGTGACTGGAATCCGGCGATCGGCCATTGGACGCCGGCGGAGTTTGGTGACATTCAGGCAAAGTCTTCTCTATCTTCCACTTTCTCTTCATATGAGTGTATAGGGGGGTAAGGGCAAAAAAGTCTAACAAATATAGAAAAGAACAATTTTTAAAAGTGGTCATTGGTTTGGGCAAAGAGACCCCCAAAAATGTATCAAAAGACATTTTCTAAAAACTAAATGAAAAAAAAAAAGATAAATTATTGGTCACTCCTTATACTTGTAGTGTCTCAACAGTTTAGTTCTCGTGGTTTTAATTTCAACCGATCACACCTTGTGGTCTCAATTTTCTTCCAATTGGTTCATTTTATCCAAAATGATTGTTTACCATTTTTTAAATTCCTCAAATGCCCTTAGATGTAAATTCTTCTTTTTTATTTTTCCTTCTTCAAAACCAAAACCGAGAGAAGATCCTAAATATCTGGGTTTATTATTGTCGATCTTCGATCGAAGAATTTTATAATTGCAGACTAATTGCAATCGGAAAAAAAATAATATACAAATTGATTTGATACATATTGCTAACAAAATTAAATAGCATCACCATAGTCACGATAAAATAAAATTCTATCAAATCTCCATCATATCAATGTAAATCTAAATGAAATTAAAATAATTTTCAATATCATCTTTAGCATTAACAACACTCTCTAAGCTTCCACGAATGAAACTATATAAATAATTATCATTTCATATTATTAAGCTTACAAACAACACTACTACACTAGGCTCAATTTTTTTTTTTTTTTGTCAATAAGGCTCAAACTAAATTGGGCTACTTAGCCATCTATGGAAGGTTGTGTATTCTTCGGCTTTGGTTTTGAATAAAAAGGGAAAGAAAATAAGAAGAAAAATAATAAAACAACACCTAAGGGCATTTGAGAAAATTAGAAAATTACTAACAACTATTTTGGACAGAATGGACTAATTGGTCGAAAATTGAGACTACGAGGAGTGATCAGTTGAAATTGAAAGCACGAAGACTAAACTGTCTTAACTCTAAAAGTATAAGGAGTGACTAGTACTTTGTCAAAAAAAAAAAAGTTTAGAGTAAGAAATTGTATATGTTTGGGTTGTTAACCAAAAAGTTGAGCCTTGGCCGATTTGTTGGATTCCGGTATTTCAAAAGATTTGACAAATCGGACTGACCCGAGTATGAATCATACCAAGACTACTTCGATCAATCCATGAGTTTTTTTCTTTTTGTTTACTAACGCTAATGTGCCACCTATTAGAATCGATAATTTTTTTTTCTTCATTTTTCAGATCATCTTATTCATTTTTCTTCATATCAATTGGGATGGCCTAGGCTTCCCTCATTTTCTCGATCCCTTCAAGGTTCTAGACAATGGAATTAGATCGCTTTCTTTTACCTTTAGCGATCACGAGTTTAAACCTCACTGACATATTTAAGGACTCGTGAGTTATTTTATTTTTTATTTTTATTTTTTTTTATATAAAAAAAAACTATTCTAGACACAACAGAATGCACTATGTTCTCACCACAGGCCTTGTGTGGACGTCTTTAAGATGAAGACAACTATCGCCATTGGCTTTGCAAGAGGCAAGGTCACTGACGATATGGATGTTATGGCGCTTTATAAGGGGAGTGTAGAATCAAGTATGCGAGTTTCCCCCGTTGGCAATTAGATGAAGCTCAATTATATGTGGGTACTAGGGCTAACCACCACAGGTGGTCGAGTTGGTAAAAGTATTTGTGTGAGAATTCCTCATACCCAGGTTCGAATCCTGCCGATGCTAATTGGAGTTTAAATCTCAATTTATTCTTAGTGGTCAGAGGAGAGGAAGCGTTTTGACATGATCCCCCGGTGTGAATTAGTCTATGGGCCTAGAAATCCTTTGAGGATATCGTCGTTGATAGATTAAAAAAAAAATATATGTGGGTACTAGGGATGGTCACCGAGTCGGCGTTAACGTGATTACAGACACATTGTTACTGAACTATGAGCTGCGACTATATATCATAAATTAGACCTTGACCATGCTCGTTTGAGTTTAGGATTTGGGCCCACAATTATCTTATTGGGGCTTCTCACTTTTTTAGGCCAGTTAAAATAAGCCCCCAAAATGTTAGGCAAGTTATTAGGCTTGACGAAAAACGTCTGGTTTTGTCACATCTTATCTCAGACCACCAGTTTACGGATCTCTTTAGGGATGCTCTCTCTATGTAGGGTGGCCTAGGATTTCTTGAACAAATTAATGTTATCTCTAGAGCTGTTTCTAATCTTTCTTTAGTAATGTTGTGTAAACCAAATTCTGAATGTTCACAATACAATATATCATATGCATAACCATAATCGTTAGACTTTTAGCTTTGAGTAAACTTACTATCATTATGAATTATAGCTCCTTCCATTGATATAAACCTGAAACACAAAAGTACTAGGCAAGGTCTTCTGTTAGTCACCACAATAAGCTTCTCAAGACAGAACTTACGCTATATCTCGTGGTGATAACAGGGACCAATACCATCTATTTATATAGAATCATTAACCCTAAAGAGTCCTCTCATTAAGGACATTCATTGAGAGTTAAGTCTTCTAATTAGATTCCTGATACAATACTGATTAGTTGTCTAACTTCTAGACTATGAATAGGATTCCTTATAATAATGATCTAATATACGAAATCATTATTAACTGGATATAGTTCTGTATTTGTTTCCATGTAGAAGTAGATATTGTCATTAAGCATAATTATCATTTAATATGTGATAAGTCCATATTGATCTAACAATCTCCCACTTGGACTATCACTTGCCATGAATGATAACTCGCACCTAAGAATGACAACATCTGCTCTACCTACTGTAGTGCGCGCCGAAAAACAAATGAACCAAAAATCCCTTCACAACATGGTCAAATTACAGTCACTTATGCAGAGCAAGAACCAAGTTACACTTTGACAAAAATGCAGAGGTTCTGTACCACAACACAAGCTTCTGTAATCCACATATGTCAATCATGCAGTATTGAAATATATGTTAATGTGTATTGACAAGTAAAAACATATATCAAGTCCTGCTTTATGTTCTTAAAACCAAAACTCAAGCAAACTTTACTGAACACCAATAATCTCAACTTTGCTTGTACTGTAGTTTCATGCTAAACATGAATGAGATCATCTGATAGCAAGTATATATATGACTAGAACCATAAAACAATTATTTTCAGAACAATCATAAAGCTGCAGTAACACAAAATTCTGAAATACCTCAACTTTTATTTTAAAAACTGTCATTACAAAACTAAGTTGCAATTCGAACTGATATCACAACCGAAAACACAAGAACTCAGAAAACAAAATATTTTTAAGTTTGCTCCTACTGGTCCTAACTCCCACTGAACCTAAGCATTTAAGTTTGGAACAATTCCAATGCTCTCTGCATGCTTCTTGAATACCTTCACTGGTAGTGCTTTGGTGAAAGGGTCTGCAAGCTGTGAATTGGTGTTTATATCCAAAATAGTTACCTCACCATGCTTGACTCTTTCTCTAACTCTATAATATTTCAAGTCTATGTGTTTTGAGTTGCTGGATCTTTTATTGTTCTTGCTAAAGAACACAGCAGCCTCATTATCACAGTATATAACAAGTGCATCCGCCACAATGTGACTCAATACTTTAGTCTGCTCTAGGAAATTCCTAATCCAGAGCCCTTCACACATTGTTTCATATACTGCAATGTATTCAGCTTGCATGGTGGAGGTTGTGATTAAGGTTTGCTTCATTGTTTTCCAAGCAACTGCTCCACCCGCCAGCATGAACACATAACCACAAGTTGACTTGTTTGAGTCTGGAAAATTCCCTGCAAAATCAGAATCTGAGAAACCAACAAGTTTCAGATTCTCAACTCTTCTGTACACAAGCATGTGACTCTTTGTTTTCTGCAAATATCTAAGAACTTTCTTTCCAGCCACCCAATGTTCTGGTCTCGGATTTGACTGAAACCTTGACAGCATTCCAACAGCAAATGCCAAGTCTGGTCTGGTACAGACTTGAGCATACATGAGACTTCCAACAAGTCTAGCATATGGTTTTGTTTTCATGTTTTCTTTCTCAGCTTCACTTTGTGGACACTGACTCTTAGTGAGTTTATCACCCTTAGACATGGGAACCTCTCCATTTGAGCACTTTTCCATACTAAATCTTTTAAGAACTTTAGTAATGTAATTCTGCTGAGATAATCCCAACAACTTTTGTGCTCTGTCCCTTTTAATTTCTATTCCTAGTACATAGGATGCTTCACCTAAATCTTTCATGTCAAAATTCTTTGACAGAAAGCTCTTGGTATCTTTAAGCAGCTTGAGATTGCTGCTGGCCAAAAGTATGTCATCCACATACAGTACTAAGAATATAAATTGGTTCCCTACTGTTTTTAAATAAATGCATTCGTCCACTAGATTTTCAGTAAAGCCAAAAGAAGAAATTACTGAATCAAATTTCTTATACCACTGCCTAGAAGCTTGTTTTAGACCATAGATAGATTTTCTTAATCTACAGACTAAGTTCTCATTTCCAGCTTTAATAAATCCTTCAGGTTGCTTCATGTAAATTACCTCCTCAAGCTCTCCATTTAAAAATGTTGTTTTGACATCCATTTGATGCAGCTCCATGTCATAATGTGCCACCAATGCCATGATAATCCTAAAGGAGTCTTTACATGAGACTGGAGAAAATGTCTCAGTGTAATCAATACCCTCCTTTTGTGAGAATCCTTTTGCCACTAGCCTTGCTTTATGCCTCTCAATATTTCCAGTTGCATCTCTCTTGGTTTTATAAACCCATTTGCAACCTATTGGCTTCTGTCTAGGATCAGGTTCAACTAATTCCCAGACTCCATTCTTCTCCATAGAATCAATCTCAGCTTGCATGGCCTCCTGCCACTTGTCAGAATCTTGACTTGCTGCTACTTGATCAAAATTTGTTGGATCATTGTCTTCTGCACAGTCTTCATTAATGTCTGCTTCAGCCAAGTAGACAATGTAATCACTATCTTCCCCCCCCCCCCCCCAAATTTTGATTTTCTAGCTAGTTTGGATCTTCTAAGTTCAGGATTAAGATCATTTTGTGGCTCTATAATGTGAGATGCTGCAACAATTGGTTCTACTGCAGCTGGTAGCTCATCAATTTGCATTTCCTGATCAATTTCTTGATCTGCTGTATTTTGATTTTCTATAATGATGTCATCTGCTATTTCTTCAGTTTCAAAAGGCAAAACATTTTCCCAATCCTCATCAGTCACAATTTCTTCAAAATCTAAGGATAAATCCTCATATTCTGTATTGTGAACTTTTTCATTTAAGAATTTGACTTGATGAGTTTCAAAAATTCTAGGCTTATGTTTAGCAGAATACAGCTTATAGCCCTTAGATTTTTCTGGATAACCTATGAAATAGCAGCTTATGGATTTGGGATCAAGCTTGCTCAAGTTTGGATTATAAATCCGAGCTTCTGCATGACAGCCCCATACATGACAATGATAAAGACTTGGTTTTCTACCACACCATAATTCAAAAGAAGTTTTCTCAATGGCCTTACTAGGTATTCTGTTGCAAATGTAATTTGCAGTTTTCAAGGCCTCTCCCCATAAGAATTTTGGTAAGCCAGTTGTACACATCATACATCTAACCATATTTAGAAGGGTTCTATTCTTTCTCTCTGCAACACCATTCTGTTGTGGATTATAGGGTGTTGTATATTGAGCTTTAATTCCATGCTCTTGTAAATACAAGGCAAATGGACCCTTCTGTTGACCTTTTTTCTGTATATTTTCCATAAAATTTCCCACCTCTATCCGATCTTACTGTTTTGATTTTTCTCTCTAGTTGATTCTCTACCTCAGTCTTGAAGATTTTAAAAGCTTCAAGTGCTTGGGATTTTTCTGATAGTAAAGAAACATAACTGTATCTAGAGAAATCATCAATGAATGTAATGAAATACACATTACCACAGATAGTTTGGTGTTTAAATGGACCATAGATATCAGTATGTATGAGTTCTAGTAAATTTTGGCTTCTTACTGCAGTCTTCTTTCTTTTGTTTGTCATTTTTCCCTTAAAGCATTCCACACAATCATTAAGATCAGAAAAATCCAATTCATTTAGGATACTGTTTTTAACCAGAATTTTCAGTCTCTGTTTTGAAACATGGCCGAGTCTTCTATGCCATAAATATGCAGACTTTTCATTTTGTTTGGTTCTTTTAACACCAATCAAGGCATTAGTACTGTTAGTGTTTTCTTTTTCAACAAGAGAAATCTCTTGTTGAGACATAGAACAATTAAGCTGTAAATAATCATTCAATATCACACCAGAACCAATCTGTTTTGAATTTCTAGAAATAATAATTCCATTATTATCCATCAAAAGTCTACAACCAGCTTTAATCAGCTGAGAAACTGAAACTAAATTCCTTCTAATGGAAGGTACATAATAAACATTATCCAAAAATAAAATATTTTCATATCCTAGATCAAGCTTGAGGGTTCCTATGGCTTTGACTCCCACTCGCATGCCATTGCCTACTCTCAGGTTCACCTCATCACTTCTTGGGACTCTCCTCTTTGTGAATCCCTGCAAGGAATTAGTGACGTGAATAGGAGAACCAGAATCTATCCACCAAGACTGGGGTTCAACATTTATAAGATTAATTTCTAAGGAAAATACTGTATTAGAAATTTTCTTACCCTTTTTAGCTAGCCAAACATTATAACCTGTACAGTCCTTTTTCATGTGACCTACTCTCTTGCAAAAGTAGCACTTGAATCTGAATGGCCTGTTTTCTTTTGGTCCTGTGGCTGCAGATGCCTTGGTGATGGTTTTGGTAGGCTTGAGTTTGTTCTGAGTCTTTTTCTTCTTAGGCTTCTCAACTAGGTTGACTGTGAGGGACTGAGACTGGTTTTTCTTGATCCTAGATTCCTCATCAACACAGATTGAGATGAGTTCATCTGGGATCCAGTTTTCCTTTTGAGCATTATAACTTGTTCTGAGATTGTCAAAACTACTAGGGAGCGTGTTCAGTGCATGATGCACCAACAATTGATCTTTTACTCCCACTAACATCTCTCTCAGCCTGTTGTTGATGTTAATCAACTCCATTATATGCCCTCTTACACCCCCAGATCCTGTTCCAGAGTACTGTAGGGTATGATACTCTTTGCTCAGCCAAGCTATTTCAGCTTTTTCACTTTCTTTAAACTTAGCTGCCACAGCCTCAATGAAATCAGTAGCTAATTCTGGTTCCTCAACACAACCTCTCACTGATCTAGACATAGAACTTCTAATCACATTCTTGGCCATCATATTAGATCTCATCCACTTCTTATGGTGAGCTTTGACTGAGGGTTTATCACCTTCTGCTGGGGTATCAGGTTGTTCTTCAAGAAAACAGAATCCTATTGTCTCATGCATACAAATGTAGTTTTCTACAAAATCTCTCCAGGCTCTAAAGTTTGAACCAGTAAGCACTAAGATATTGTTGAAAGTCATGTAGGTGTTACCTAAGGAGCAAAAGAAAAAAGATTTTGTGAGTTCTTAATTTTGTAAAGCTTTTAGAGTTTTCAATGTTTTATGAATTAGTTTAAGTTAATCAAACCATAACAGAAACACCCATAAAACAAAACATTCAGAAAACTCAATACATTTATACTTGCATTCATATCAGTCCATATTCATAAAACAATACTAAGTAACACTTTTGAGCAGAAACTTAGCATACTGTAAATCTTCATCAATAAGCCACACTTGATAAAAACATGTTATTCAAGGAACCAAATCCACATCTTTAGACAGAAGATTAAATTCCAAGTATCCTGATTTATTCTTATCAAATATGCTTACTGCTGTTTGCATTCTAAAACATACTTCGACACTTCTTTGGAAGATAAAAAACATTATTTAAAATACAAAACACAAATTAAGTCTGTTATACCATATGATCTCCTGGAAATATGAATGAAAAATGCTTTGTGCAATATATTCATTTATACCAACAGAAAATCACAAACTTGTTCGAGCTTGAAAACTTGATTTCTATCCAGGTTACCCTTTGTAAGAAAACTAAGCTCTTGTGCCTGTAAAAAATTTTCAATGCATAAATTTTGGGAGACTTTCATGAGTACATGCATCATTGTCAATTACAGAACACATACTTCAATTCAATTCCATAGAGCATAATCTGTATTGAAATATCATCCAGCCACAGAACAACACAATCACCAACTTATGTGCACGCTGGGAGTGCTCTAGGGTTCTTATGCAATATATATATAGATATACATGCTTGAATTGAAAACAAAAATTTCCAGAAAAACCTGTTTTGCTTTTTCCCCAATTTGCTACAGAACACAGCGGAAACTATAAACTTGATGCAGCAACTATTTCTTGGCTTTCTTGATCCACAACAATCGGGTTTTGAATCCCATAAGAGACGTAAAAGTCTCCAGCACTTCCAATCCAGTCTCCGTTCCATCTTCTTTATATTTTATGAATACATCCGCCACCGTTGCGAACTCATCCGCCAGGATGCATTCGCCACGGTCAATTCTGGCGAGCGATTGACTTCTGGTGAGCGGGTCAAGACTGGATCCGCGCTTGCTTGTGGGTCGAGCCAAGAATTGGTTAACAGGCAAAGCCCATTAACCCGTAAAGCAAAATTTTTGTTTGAGAAAACCCTAAAATGATTTTGTTATGCAAAACTGAAAATTTTGTGAACCTTTATGGCTCTGATACCGATTTGTAAACCAAATTCTGAATGTTCACAATACAATATATCATATGCATAACCATAATCGTTAGACTTTTAGCTTTGAGTAAACTTACCATCATTATGAATCATAGCTCCTTCCATTGATATAAACCTAAAACACAAAAGTACTAGGCAAGGCCTTCTATTAGTCACCACAATAAGCTTCTCAATGGACAGAACTTACGCTATATCTCGTGGTGATAACAGGGACCAATACCATCTATTTATATAGAATCATTAACCCTAAAGAGTCCTCCCATTAAGGACATTCCTTGAGAGTTAAGTCTTCTAATTAGATTCCTGATACAATACTGATTAGTTGTCTAACTTCTAGACTATGAATAGGATTCCTTATAATAATGATCTAATACACGAAATCATTATTAACTGGATATAGTTCTGTATTTGTTTCCATGTAGAAGTAGATATTGTCATTAAGCATAATTATCATTTAATATGTGATAAGTCCATATTGATCTAACATGTTGCACGTTTGTTTGTTGGGACTAAATAAGACTGTGCTAAATAAGGAGCCATAGTCTGCTTAATATCATGTTTTGGTGTCACTGGGTACAAAACAAATAAGCTTACGTACCATCTTATTTTCATTCTGATAGCCTTAGTTGGTGTTACAGTCAGTATTCATATTGGTGATTCTTGAATAACACTTTGCTTCTAAACTATAAACCAAACAAATTAGTTTAATTTAAGGCAACCCACATGAGTGGATGACAGTCTTGAGAAATAAAGAAGTATAATGCAGTTTTGGGCATCAAACGTTCACTTAGACTACATTTCATTGGGTAAGGTGAGCATAGAGTATAGCGGAGGGGGCAGAACTACACCCCAGGAGATAGTCAAAGGTCTTATGGCTTCAATCCGAACTTCATGGTCTCACAAAGGGAAGTAAGGCTTAATTAATTTAGGCAAAACCATTCAAACCCTTATTCAAGGCATGTTTAGATATGGCAAAATTACTGTTTTGGTCACTGATCTTTGTCAAGAACGACAGTTTGGTCACTATCGAATGTCAAATATCAAAATAGTCACTCAAGTTAATGTTTCATTATCAATTTGGTCATTAGAGGTCAAACGACTGTTAATTATAGGATATTCTTCGAATATTCCGTTTCTTGCCAGGGATATTATGGTCACTGAGGTATATTGGCGCCATTTCACAAATTACCCGCGAAGTATACAGTAACTTTCCCTCCTTTTAGGATTTTCCCTCGAAATCATCTCCCTCTCTATAAAGATTAAAGGCAAAACTTCACCATCTCTCTTAAAATCCATCAACCAATCTGTTCATCATCAAAACTGTTGCAAACTTCTCCCTCTCTCTGAAAATCCTATCTTCTCTTCAACATTAAGTTGTTGCAACTCAACCAAGTATGCAGCACTACCCTCGACAAATCCTCTGCTATTGTGGGCAAGTTGCTGATGTGCAGAGTTCTTGGAGATCACACAGCGCGGGAAGAAGGTTTTTTAGATGTTATCTAGGCGAGGTTGTTGCTTTATAGCTCAATTGATTTTTTTCTGGGTTCATAGCCATCTATGTTTTTCTGGGTTCATAGCCATGTTCTGTTTTTCTGGGCTCAATTTTTTCTTTTTTTGGGTTTGATCTGTTGACTGGTTTTTTACAGGGGCCTGGAAATTGTAGATATTTTCAGTGGTATAATCCTGAAATGTGTCCTCGGTCATTACAAATCATACCTGGTTTGCTTCGAAAGAAGAACATCTTAGAACAAACTGTGGACTGCTTGGAGGCTGAGAAAATAGAGCATGACATCCAGAAGCAGATGTTAGAAGGCCAAGTGGAGAAATTGAGAAGGACAGTGAAGATACTTTGGACTTTTATTGTGCTGTTGTGTAGCTACATTGTTCTTGGAAAGCAAAATGGGAATGCTTAGATGATCTTTATGTACTCTGTTGTAGTGAATGCAAAATAGGCAAGCTGTTTGGAAATCTGTTGTAGTGAATGGAAATGCTTAAATGAACTTTGTGTAGCTATATTGTGCTTGTAAGGCATGCCTTATTGCAATGAGAGTAAGCTTGCATCTATATGCAACACTGCCATATGTGTGTGCTATGTTTGAAACAGAGCCTAATCAATAACATCAGAACTTCCATGTCTGCAACCACAGCTTTTGACAAATACATTCACATCTACATAATCACAAGCATCATCCAATTACATCATTCAAATCTAAAACAGTTGCTCCTATCATTACAAACCAAAAGAGAAGGAGATATTGTCTGCTAGAATGATGTGATCCTGGCAAATATGCATTGACAGTAATACAGTTCATAGTTGCATTAATCTACAAAAGTTGTCATCTTGTCAACATAAACAACATCATGCACTGTGGTCAATTGTCATCAGCTATGGCATCCAAACTCTTGAACTCTGACCTCTTGTCAACCCAGTCCTCCCTCTACTTCTTCCAGCAGACCTCACATTACCCTTGCCCCTCACATTTGATGTTGGCTGAGATGATGAAGCAATTCCTTCATCTTCTTGTGACAATGGAACTACTGTAGGTGTTGGCTGTGATGATCCAGCAAGTGAAACCTAAAACATCATCACAAGTCAATCATCATCACATCATCACATCATACATCATACAATAACCACAAGTCACATCATCATCACATCATCACAAGTCAATCATCATCACATAACCACAAGCCAATCATCTTTATATATGGTACGTCACTTACATTTTCAGCATCAATTGCAGCTCTAATCTGAGATCCTCTTCCTCTTTGAGATCCTCCACCTCTCTGAGTCCCCCTTCCTCTTTGGTGGCCTTGCTGGCTGTGCCTAGCACATGTCCTTGCATTATGCCCTTTTTGCTTGCAGAGACCACACTTGTTGTCACTAAAATGTGCCTTTGAGAGCTTTTCAGCTCCTGGAGCAGGGGGTACCTCACCTATATGTGCAGAACAATAGGCTTGCATTAATCTACTATTATGACAGAACAAAAAAATCATGTATTGTAATTTAAGGGGTACCATAATAAGTTGAAACAAACCTGCAGATGGAGTTCAAGTCATGTTAGGAGGTCTTCCAAGTCCTCTTTTGTACAGTGGAGGCATTATAGGTGATTCAATCTTCTCCCACTCATCAATGCCTGGAATGGCCTCTATAGCAGGTGCATAAGCAAGGGTATATGCATCTTTAGAATAACACTTGTCTACAAACTCCAGAATGTTCAGGTGTTTATCATAAATGGCTGCTATTGCATGAGGACATGGTAAACCATTCAAATCCCACCTCCTACAGGTGCAGCTATGCTTTTGAAGATCCACAGCATGAACAGAAGTGATTCCAGAGGCACAACCAGCTCCTTTCCCTTGAATTTGATACTTCATGTTGGCTGACTCATTGACATTGTAGTCATGGCTGTCATCAGCTAACTTCTTCAGTAATTTTTCTATTCTGGAACCCACATTTGTTTTCCATTTCTCAACATCATGTCTTCTGTTAACCAGCCTCATCATCAAATTCAATCTGAGCTCCTCATTCAGTGCTAGGATAGGGAGCTTCCTTGCTTCCAGAATCTTGGAATTGAAGGTTTCACACAAGTTGTTGCAGAGAATGTCACACTTCACTGTGGATTTGAAGTGTGATTTACTCCACTGCTCTGCTGGTCTCTTCTTCAACCAATCATAAGCCTTGTCACTAGCAGCTTTGATGTCATTCATATTCCTGTCCCACCAAGTTACTGTTGTGCTCCTTGAAGCTGCCCAAAATAAACCCTTTAAATGACTACCAACATTTCCATCTCCCTTGAAATTGGCATACAAATGCCTAGCACAGAACCTATGCTCACTGTTAGGCATGATCTCCTTCACTGCATCCAATAACCCTTTCTGCTTGTCACTGATGATTGTGTAAGAGAAGTCATTCTGAATATCCAGGTCTTCTCTCAGAATCTGCATAAACCATGTCCAAGTGTCTCTTGTTTCCTGCTCTACAATTGCATAAGCAATTGGGTACATGGCATTGTTAGGATCAATCCCAACTGCAGTTAACATGATCCCCTTGAGCTTTGTTCTGAGATGAGTCCCATCCAAACCTATCAGTGGCCTACAACCATCTTTAAACCCTTTCTTCAAAGCTGCATAGCAGACATACATCTTTGAGAATCTTCTCTTCCCATCTCCTTCCAAAGGAGCATCAATGTATACTGTGTTTTTGCAATTGACCCTCCTTATCATTGCAGCCCATGCCTCCAGCAAATTGTACTGGTCTTCAATAGTACCATGGATCAGTTTATCTGCTGTCCTCTTTGCCCTATTGCATATTTGGTAATTGACTCCCAACTGAAAATCTCTATCCACAGCTGCTCTAATACCTGCATTTGTCCATTTTGGGTCAGCAATGAAACTGCCCAGGTACCTCTTTGCTATGAAACTTGCATTCAAATGGTAAACTCTCTTCTTCCCCAAAGAATGACACTTGTGCTCCAGAATGCATGTCCTTATAATCATTTCTGCTGAGTCTTTTGTTCTTCTAGAGGCCCAAATCCTAAAAGGACACTTCTCCAAAGGCCCAAAGTCAGACTGACTAGGCTGACTAGACTCTTGGCTCCCTTTCTTCTTGTGTTTAATCTGATTGGTCTTCCAAATAACACATACCCTTTGCTTGTCATTTGGGTCAAACCTCAGCTCCTTCCTGGTCAAGATAGAATGCACCTTCACTGCATCTTTAAAAGACTCAGGGTTGGGGTATCTTTTGCCAATACTAAACTGAGGGTTTCTTAAATCAGTTGCCTTGTTAAACTCAGGAAACTTGGTATACATCTTCTTCTTTCTCCTGTTTCTGACTCCATCAAACCTCATCACCACATTATCCTCACCACTAGACTGAGTCAAGCTATGAAATGCCTCTGAATCTGCATCATCTCCATCAGACAGTATAACTCCATCACCATTAGCCTTGTCCACTTCAGGTTGCTCCATATTTTCTTGTTGCACATTAGCTTCATCTCCTTCAGGTTGTTCAACATTACCCTTGTCTACTACAGGTTCTTCATCTTCATCCACATTTGCTGCAAACACTTCATCATCTGAGTTGTTAATCTCATAATCACTATCAGGCAACTCCTCATAGTCTGTGTCATCACTATCAGTCAGTTCTATGCCAAAATTAGCAGCATTATATGTTTGTTGACCTCTGAATCTAGTTGCATACTTCCTTTCATTCTGTTCATTAAGCTTCCTGATCTTCCTCAGCTTAGTAGGTGTTTTTATCCTCCCTGCATTTCTCTTATATCTTTTTTTAGGACCAGGAGTAACATCAACATTATCATCTTCATATGTAGGAGGACCTTCAAACCCAGGAGAAGCTTCCTCATTACTTGGATCTTCATTTGCTACAGCATGATCTTCTTCCACTATATCTGGAATGGAGTTCCCAAAGTACTTGGAATGGTCAATGTCAGGTTTCCTACTTGCAGTTCTGTCTTCCTCCTCACATTGTGCCTTATTTCTCACACAGGTTGCCACCATCCAAATTTGCACCACATTGCCATGCTGCCCAAGCATGCTGGTAACACATTCATCATTTCCAAGCTGGATGAACTCATTTAATTCAGTAGACTTGTACCAATATGTGATGGGAGGCACTCTATATCCCAGGTCCGCTGCCATATGGTTTATACAAACCCAACTAAATAAATCAGGATCAATGTTGTCTACCCACACAATCTCACCACCCTTATACACCCTGTTTCCTCCCACCACATGAAAACGCCCACCATGATGCAATTCAATATTCAAGTTCTCTTCTGCAACCAAATGAATAAAAAAAATTTACATAAGGACAGATTTTAATCAATTAATAACAACATTAGGGGATGCATTACCATAAACTAATGTGCAGAACAATAAACAAACCAAAATCACAGTTTTTCATGGTCAGTGTTGTATAAACAACATCAAACAGGAATCAATTGTTCAAATTAAGGTACATTAGTATATTTAATTGGCCAATTTTGTTAAGATACTGAAGCCCTAATCCCAATTTTAATCTTTCCCCAAATCTGAAGCAGTAAACCCTAAAATGGCTACTGTGGAACTACCCACAATAGTAAACCTTATTCTACCATGACAATGACCACACACAGATGGGTTTTTAACTTACCATTCGAAGTGGGTGGATCTCCTTCAATGCGAAAGTATCTCCAGTACTTTGGCTCTATCTGAGGTTCCACCATTGAAGAGAGTGAAGAGAGTGAAGATCAGAATTCGAATGAGATATTTCTTTCTTGGATCAATTACTGTTTTGGTCACTGATCTTTGTCAAGAACGACAGTTTGGTCACTAACGGAATATTCGAAGAATATCCTATAATTAACAGTCGTTTGACCTCTAATGACCAAATTGATAATGAAACATTAACTTGAGTGACCATTTTGATATTTGACATTCGATAGTGACCAAATTGTCGTTCTTGACAAAGATCAGTGACCAAAACAGTAATTTTCCCTTTAGATATAGCCGAGATTTGACTCCTGTAGGTTGTAAACTGGGTCAACATACACAATTTCATTGATTTTTCGTTGGTTTGCATTTATTCTCAGAATGAGATCTGACTGCAAATCCTCTTCTGCCAAAAATGAGTTTTTGAAACTTGCTGAAGATTCCAAGTCAGTGATTGAAACTTGGACCATTTGCATCTCAAGAAACAACTCAGGAACTTCCATATATGCCTTAGCTCCTATGAAGCATGGACACGCTGAAACATTGGCGTGTCGCGTGTCCGATACGTATCGGATACGGACAAGCGCGAACACGGTCAAATACGCAAGGACACACGTATTGAATTTTGGACACGGTTTGGACACGCGCGTGTCCAAAATGGACACGTAAGATAGGTTGGACACGCGGGGGTAATTATGTCTTTTGACATTTCAGAAAGGGGTTAGGTCATTTTTTTGGTTTCTGAATTTCATTCTTCCCGAGCTGCTTTTATTCCTCTCGTCTCCTTCTTCTGCTCGTCTCCTTCTTCCTCTCGTCTCCAGCGCAGACGAATTCAGCTCACCTGAGACGAAGGCGCAGCACACCCGAGACGAATTCACCAATTCGAGTCCGAATGATCGCAGGTATGCACCCAATTCCCCAATCTTTGTTACGATGGGTTCTTGTCTTCTTGGTTATGATGGGTTCTTGTTTGGGTTGTGGTAATGGAAGAGAAAAGTTGGGTTCTATGTGTTGTGTGTGAAATTGTGTCGATGGTTGATTTGTATCGATGCCTGCAACCATCATGATTGTGAGTTGGCCTTGATTAGTATTGTGCTTTGTTAGAAGTCAGAAGTGACAATGAGAAGTAGACCCTTGATCATGTACATTGAGAAGTCAGAAGTGACAGTGAGATCTCTTGTATAGCTAACATCAGGATTGTGCTTTGTTAGTTATTGTCGATATCACATTTTAATAGCATAGCTGGAAATTGGTTTCTGAATTGGCCTCCTCTTATATTGTTGATCTGCTAACTTCTTGAATTCATGAGTTTTCTGTAGCTTTAACCCGGATTCTGTGGCTATTACAAGTCTTCTTTCCTGGTGGGGAAGACTTGCAATGAGTGTGGTGTTCGACTATTCGTATAGGTGGTCTGAGAGAAATGCATATGTGTTGGACATAGATATCTTATTTAGATAATAATTATGACATTGTTGATTGCCATTTACATACTGTAAATGCATTAATTTTTTTTGTCTTTGAATATTGACCTTGATTAGTTGGTCTGAAATATGAAGTTGGTAACCCTTTCTTCATCTACATATTTACTAGACAATCTTATTGGAACCTATTACAGTTAAAGATTTGGAAATTTTTCTGGTATTTCTTGTGTAACATTTTGAGTTCAAATGGTTCATAATTATGTCCTCTCTGTAACTGGTTGTTGGTATTATTCACAATTAGAGTACATGAGGTTCTGGTGTTTTGAGTTTGCAGCTTGTGAGTAATTTTTTCTTTTTCTTTTTTCAGGAAGTATGAGTACAGGAGGATCAACTCTTATTAGTTCTACTGCCGGGTCTGTTAACGCCAGTGGTAGTGTTGGAGATGGAGATGGTCCTGAAGATCGTATAGATGACAAAGCTCCATTCTGGGTATTTGTGAAGAAGATTACCAAACCTCCTACTGGAGGTAATTGGAGGTGGCAATGCAATTTCTGCAAATTGTACTACAACGGGTCGTATACTAGAGTTCGTGCACATTTGTTTAAAGAAGGAGGGGGAATTGATGGATGCCTTAAGGTTAATGTTGATGCTCATACCAAAATGGTCAAGTTGGTGAAAGAATGCAAGGAGAGATTGACACTAAGAAATCTGAAACAAGTTCCTTTACCATCAACAAGACATCAAGAGGGGAGTTGTGACACTAGCAGCGTTGGGAAGAGTATTTATCATGCATATACGCATGAACCAGTAATAGGTGATACAAAAAAGAAGAGGAAAACATCTGATCGTTCTGGTTCTATTGAGAAAGCGTTTCAAAACTCGGGTAGGGAAGAATGTGATGCTGAGGTTGCAAGGATGTTCTACACCGGTGGTCTAGCCTTCAATTTTGCAAGAAATCCGCACTATCAGAACTCTTATTTTCGTGCTTCTACTCTTCCAGGTTATGTTCCACCGGGTTACAATGCTTTAAGAACCACACTTCTTGCAAAGGAAAAGAAGAATATTGAGAAGCATTTGCTGCCGATTAAGCTTACATGGAATGATAAGGGTGTAAGTATTTGTAGTGGTGGTTGGTCTGATCCACTAAGAAAACCTTTGCTTAATGTGATGGCTGTCAATGAGTGTGGTCTGATGATGTTGAGAGCTATAAAGCAGCTTCGGTAAAAGAAAAGTTGTTGAATGATTGCATGTGGGATGATATTGACTACATTCTTGCATTTACCGAGCCTATATATGAGATAATTAGGAAGGCGGATACGGATAAACCTTGTCTTCATTTGATGTATGAATGGTGGGATAGTATGATTGAGCAAGTGAAGAGGGTTATCTATAGGAAAGAGAGAAAACAACTTCATGAAGAATCTCCATTTTGTAATGCGGTGCATAAAATGTTGATGGCTCGTTGGACCAAGAGCAACACGCCCCTCCATTGCTTGGCACATTCTTTAAATCCCAAGTAAGTATTATTTTCTACCTATCTAATTAGTGCACTATAAATTTTTAGTTATTTATTTTATAAACATAGTCATATTTCTTTAATAGAAACTTATACATATTTATATTTAACTAAATAGGTACTATAGTTCGGAATGGCTTAGTGATGATCCTTGTCATGTTGCTCCCCACAAAGATAGTTTGATTACAAAAGAAAGGACAATTTGTCTTAGTCGGTACTTTGCCGATGAAGATGAGAGAAGAAAGGTTAACATAGAATTTGATAATTTTTCTATGTGTATGCAAGAGTTTGGAAGTGTAGATGCTATGAAGGATAGATTTTTATTGGAGCCACTTACATGGTGGGTGATTCATGGAGTTTTCGCACCAAATCTTCAAAACATAGCCTTCAAGCTTTTAGGTCAACCTTGTTCTTCTTCATGTTGTGAAAGAAATTGGAGTACTTACAATTTCATTCATTCTTTAAAGAGGACAAACTCATCCCCCAAAGAGCCGAAGATTTGGTATTTGTGCATACCAATCTTCGCCTCTTATCTAGGAGGAGCTCAAGTTACACAAAAGGTGCAACACTTATGTGGGATGTTGGAGGTGATGAATTTGATTCATTGGAAGACTCTAATATTGGAAGACTTGAGATTGCCAATCTTTCACTTGATGAACCTCAATTGGAGGGAGAATTGTTTGATGATGGTGATGATATTGAAGTGGAGAACATGGAGGAGGAGGGTGTTGGAGTTTAAGCATCATTATTACTTGTTATAATTTGTGTTTGGATTTGGTTATGTAATATGTACTTTGTTTGAACCTTTGCTTGTATTAAGATTTGGATTTGGATTAATATTTTGATATGTATTTTGTTTGAACTTTTGTTTGGATTTAGATATGGAGAATTTGTTTGGATTTAGATATGGAGAAATTATTTTGCTTATGTTTATTTTTTTATAATTATATATTATTTAATTAACGTGTCTTGTCCGATCAAAATTTGATTTTAACGTGTCCTCGTATCGTATCGTGTCCGTATTAGACACTCGTGTCCGTGTCCGTGCTTCATAGCTTAGCTCTCATGCAAGACTTGAAGATATAGTAGTCAATGATTTTTTTTTTTTTTCCCGATTACAATTAGTAGTAAATGGTTGTTTGAAGTGTGAACTATTATATAGAAACCGATGGCTTAAACGTGACTTCTCATTTTATTCAAAGATTCAAACTATTGGTATAAAATAAACATATACCTTATGGAACAATTTAAAAAAATCTGATTACTAACATGTAATCTTGTGTGATACTTCAACTCTAATTCTAAATATAAAATCTAGAAATAAAATATTTACTAGAAAAAATGAAACAATGAGTAGCACTCGGCACGAATGCACAAAAAATTCTATTAGGACTAAGAACGTGTTTACAACATACTCGGGAAATGCACTCTGTGCAGGGTGAAGCACTCCACAAGTATCATCTTGATTGATGACTAAGGTCTGTGCGTTACTCCTTTGGTTTCACCACACCCCATTATAGATGAAGGCAAGTCTCCAATCCTGTCTATGCCTTCTGCAAAAACCACACCCATTCCCATATAGAAATGCGACTCTATATGGCAATGGAAAGCCCACACACCTGGATTATCTGCCCTAAACCTCAAAGCTGTCCAACCGTATGTATGAACTGGCACAGTGTTCTTCATGATAGGATTCACCAAATTGTACTTCTTTGGGTCATTGTTGATGTCAAACTTGCCTTCCCCATATCCGAGCACCCAAAAATCGTGACCATGCAAATGCCATGGATGCGTCTCGCTGTTGTTCGGATTCATGGTGTTTGCATTTTGCAGGATTATGTCCACTGTTGTGTTGAACTGGAGCCTGTAAATTCCGTCACTTGTAGTAGCATTGGTGTTGTTGGCCACTTTGTAAATGTCATAGTTCACAAAGTCATACCCTTCCGGCGGAGGTGTTTGATCAAATGCCTCGGTATGATTTTCTTTAAGTGCAATGAGGTAAGGTGTGTGAGGAAGAGTGAATGAGACATTGTTTACCGACCAGCGCCTATTGCCATTTATCTGGTTTTGTGTGTTGAGGAAAACCACGACTCTGTCAGGGGTTTGGGGAGGGGTGTGGATGAAATCTCGGTGTGCCTTAATAGAAAGACTTTGATTTAGCCGGGGCTTAACATCGTCCCAGGCCGGGCCTGCTGGCGGTACTGTCGGAGGGGATCTCCTAGGATGGTTAGGATAGTAATTCAAAAAGGCTAAACCAGGTGGGGTGGTTGTGGTGGTGGTGATGGGATTTCGGCTAACAATGTTGGTTGTCATCCAATAGTTTCTTGAAGGGTCTTGGTCTGCTTTTATTAGAACAGAATATGTCTCACCAGAATATATGAACAGGTTCCTTACAACAAATGGCTCCACATAATGTCCATCTGCTTCAACCACCGTCATATTATGACCCTGCATCATAGAGTTTCGAAGTTATTTGACGGGTTCTGGTAAACAAAATACAAAATTAATTTTCTACGTACGATTCTATGATGTTACATCGTCAAACTGTACATCTATAAAATTGTAGCATTAGTCAGATAAACTTATACTGCCTAATGTGGGGATGATTGGAGATACATGAATATGAAGTATTTACCTCTATTTGGAAACTGAGGGCTGATAGAGCAGTCAAGCTAGCAACCCTGAGTCGATAAGTTTTGCCAGGGATTACAGTCACTGCATAAGGAGAGCAGTCAGGACTACTTGTGTTACATGCACCAGCGTCTAAGCTTGGAGTGGCGAGGCTAGAGCAGTTGAATCTGCCTTTTCCTTGAATTAAAAGTGACTGAAGTTTTACAAGAAAGGAAAACCGATTAGCAACCAAAGTTACAATGGGAAATAGTGGTCAAATCACTCAAATGTATTACCAAAAGTGATGATGGAAGATTGGAAGTTACCTGAGGTTCCCCAACCCACACAAAAGATTTGGAAGACAGTCCTACTGCATGTTCATAAGTGCTTTTGTGGTACCAATCATTGAGTATGATGCTTCGATCATAATCGTACAAAAAGGGCTCGGATTCTCCTTCAGGAACTGCTACTCGGATTGATCCATACAAGCCAGCTTCTCTTTGCATTCCATAGTGAGCGTGGTACAGATAAGTTCCAGGCTACAAAAGGGCAATTCAATTTAAGGATCAGTATAATTTTATGAGGGCGTTTGATATATAGTTCTAAAGTAATCCTTCATAGTGTTCTGCATGGATATACATATAGACAACTGTGTTTTTTTGGGATTATAGAAGCACTTTGAATTGTTTATGCACCTAGTTTCTAATGAAGCTCTTCCTCATGAAAATATAAGGGGCCTGTTTGAGAGTGCCTATGTTGAAAGCCCCTTTTATCAGAAGCATTTTTGTTTAAAAGACAACAATATCTTGTTTGAAAAGCCAAATTCAATTTCTTCATAGTCACTTAGAAGTGTTATATGAGGAAGGGCAACAAGGTGCTCTGTATACTTGCACTAAATCATTTCTGACTCTTTCTTCCCAGCACTTTCAAAACAGTCCCTATCTATCAAGCACTTTCGAGGTAAATTAACTCATAAACAGAGCTATTGATTGAAAGTTATTGCAGAAAGTACTTACCCTATCAACAACAAACTGATACTTGAAGGTGTCTCCAGGCAATATTGGGCACTGAGTGACTCCTTCGGTTCCATCACTCCATGGTGTTCCAATCTGCAACATGTAACAGAGAAAAATTAGATACAAGCATATACTAGCTAGTTCGAAACACGAATACTCTAGGAAATCGAATATATATATATATATATATAAATGACTGGTGCCATTTATGAATATCAGGCTACCTGTCTGATGCCATGCCAATGTATGGCTACATTTTCTGTTAACAAGCTATTCTTGAGCTCGACGACGACGGTGTCATTCTGCTGAGCAAGTATCGTAGGTCCTGGAGTTCCGCCATTGATGGTAATAACAAGTTTCTTAAAGCAATCAGGGGACTTGTACTCATACTTTACCTCCCATTTGTAATGTCTAACTCTACCCTCCACTGCCGGAACCTTAACCAAACAGAAGAGTAAACACACTCCCAGCAATTTTAAAATGAAGCTCGTGCTCTGTAATTGCTGAACCATGTCTTAGAAATATTGGAGCTGGCTATTATTTTGTGATTGAAGAGGGAAAGTGTCCTATATATACTCGGAAAATTTAGAACGGAGATTGACACTTTTGGGGATTTGAGAAGTCTTCGGTCATAATATATATATTAAATTAGTCAAATTGCCATTTGCAGGAGTCAAAAACAAGGAAGTTGTCTCTAGCTCTTGTGCTCTTGGCTACTAGATGCATACTCGGTCTACGGCAGCATAAGTTTCCACGCGAATTCCTAGCAACACCCGGGATAAGATGCTCTGCCAAACTAATGAGTTAAATCTTTTGTTATAGTAACAACATTGTGGCAACTGGTAAACCAAATGAGCTTTGTTAGCTCAACACGATCTCCAAATCCCAACAACGGAATTATATGGTTTCGATTTTATTTCTCTAAGTTTTACAAAGTGTTTTCATAAGGGATTTAAAATTAACACTCCTCATTTTTCAATACACACTCCTTATTTTATTTTTTTTAGTTATTTAAATTTTGTCTTTAGTTATGTGTGTTTTTTTTTTTTTTTTTACAAGTTTTAACTAGAAAAGACAAAAAAGAGTACTATGAATTGTAAAATAAGGAGCGGGGATTTCACTTCTCTTTTTAATCTTGCATTCTCAATTCGAACTATGTATTCAAGTACCTTCTTATGTATATTTCCATTGACTTACTAATTCCGATGCATTTTTTTGGAACATATATTATTCCGTTGACTTCCTTATCGATTTGAAAGATCGAATGCAAATAGTCTGACATATAGAACATTATGTTGCTTCTATAGGCTATCATATTATCTCATGCTAATGAAAATTATAGTTGTGATCGGTCAAAGTGAGACATGTCAAACTATATGCTTCATGTGGATGGATCACCCGTGATAGTTTTTCTTTGTGATGTCAAACAATATCGCACTTGAAAGTTAATTACAGCGCATTGTTTCGACTAGCTATTTCCTAAAGAAGAATTAATGTTATGAGGTTCTTTTGCTAGCTAGGAAAACAGTGAAAACGATTGTTGGTCTTAGTCGAATTATTCATGAGATCGACTCCATCTCTGGAATTTAATACAATATTGATCATTTCATAATTAAGCTATCGTAATAAAACAATAAGCACACTCTACTTGCGTACCTAAATCTAAAACATAAAGCAATACCGAAGATAATTTATCGTTATTTAATGATAATTGTCAGAGCTATCTAGGTCTCTTAGAAATGGTCTAAAGGGACTACGTACTCCATCTTTGCCTGAGACTTTGTCAAGTGACCCATGAATCGAAGTACTACTATTCCCTGGGAAATTGATCTAGGTTCTACCAGCAAGAATGTTTCCTTCTTTGTTGGAGAACGAGACGTGATCATGAATCCATGACTTCAAGGGAAATGAATGCCTGCATGTGAAGGTAGTTGGATCACCAGGACCATGTCTTAATATTGGTTCCTTTAGAAGGTCAAGTTTGAACAAATCATAATGAGAGATTTGATTGCGACGGTACGTAGCAGTTGGTCGAATGCAGTTAGAGGGTTCTATTTCTACATGATATATGCATACTTCCTCGATCCCCTTGTTAGCTTGCTGCCTTGTTGGTGGGTGTAACTTGTTAATAAAGTGAACGATATGACATATAGTTATTTGTACTGGAATGCATGGCTTGTTATGTCAGATTTGAGTTCATCACATGCATAAAAGCTAGTTAGAATTGAAGTACGTCCATCAACGACAAGAGATATGTCAATTTGCTAGGACGCATGTTGGTTGCTAAATACTGTGCGTTAGTGAAATGCTCTGACAAGTTGGGTATAGTAACTTGTTGGGTATAGTAAGACTTTCTTAGACTAAGATTTTCTCAGAATAATAAAACCCTAAGGTCGCAGTCGGCGGCTTTTGATGGCGGCGGATATGCAAAACTACTGCATTCAGGCAGCAAATCTTTGAATAGGAAGGGTAACAACACCCCTGGCCTGGCCCTTGCTTTTCCTATTCTTGATGGCGACGGGAAGGGAAGTCTCCGTAAACCCTCGAATTTCTGGTTGGTTCGCCTTTTTTGGAATCATATCCATGTTCTTTTTGAATCCACAATTCTCCACCGACATCCTGAGCTCTCGTCGTCGATGGTCAAGGCTATTGACGGGTCTGCTCATCGAAGGCTATGGGTGTATGTCTGCGTTGATTTCCAATGAGGCCAAAGTGTACGCCGGATATGGCTCCCTGGCAAACAACGTGGAGGTCTTTTAGTTGGCGTCAGAATCGATGGTGATATTATGGTTGGTTTCGGGTTCAACGACGGTTTTCTTCTGGAGCCTGGGTTGATGGGAGTCAGATCTGATCTTGTGAGCCTAGGTGCCGGTAAGCTTCCTTGGGTCAGTTCCGGCCACATTACAAAGGATGGAGACGTCGTCGGTGGTGTGATTTTATCGCTGAAATCCGAATTGCAAATCGGCGTCCCCAGTGGCGGGCTGTTGTCGTCGATGATGGAGATGACGCTGCATAACCCTGGAGGGGTGATGGGTTGGCACCCTGGTTTGCAGATCGACAATCTTCGATACAATATGACGGCAGTGGTCGACATGATAGCGGTAGTAGACGAAGTGCTGACGGTGGTGATTCTGAACAATGTTTTTGGGCTAGGGTTTGGTGCCGGAGTTGGGTCCTGAATTAGGGCCTTCACTCTGGTGTAGATTTGGTTGGATTGGGTCTTTACGGCCCAGAGCAAGATCTAGTTTTTTGGATCAAATGGAGTTTGATAACCTCGGTTGTTACCTTTATTCTTGCTACTGAATGTTTCAAGACTGTGAAAATAAAAGTGCTATAAATGGTCTTTAGAAAGTGAATGTACGTTTGATTATTAGGTACCTAGGTGTCAGATAAGTATTTAGTACTGTTAAGGAGTAATTCTTTTTATCGACCCTCATGTGTGTTTTATTCCTTGTACTGTTTACTGAGCAATATATATTGACTATTGATTCAAAAAAATCTCACTATTTGTAAGCAATTAAAAAGACAACGATAGTAATAATTAATCATGCAACAAAATTACTTCTTCCTTAAATTACTTCTTCCTTAAATTCTCAAACTAAATATGAATTTTTTTTGTTGAAAGGTCAATCTGACTAATTAATTTGAGAGAGCTTCTATTCATACTTCCAAAATTGGTACTTAGACCTCTTTCTTTTTCTATGTTATAGTTGACTTTACAAACTAATGTCAAATTACTAATGCCAAAAGTACGTAATATTTATAAACCCTAAAATATACAACAAAATAAAAATATATTGATTTTGAGGTGATTTTAACTAGATATGAAAATTCCCACCGAAAATTCTAAAAAACTAATTAAGGAAATCTAATTTCCTTCATTCTAAAAACCTAATCAAGGAATTCAAAATTGTTCAGAAGAATCAGATCTTGGACAATAAGAACCATATCAATTAAGATGGGTTTAGGAGTTCATCTTCTCTAATCCGGCTAAAGGTATGCTTTGGATATTACTAAGATTGTTCCATAGAGGGGTACATGTGTTTATGTGTGTGTATATATCAGGATATGTTGATGACCAAATGTGAAGAACGTGAACAAATTGTGGAGTTGATTGATTCATCATCACTTTAGGAAGTATAGTCGCAAGAGTTTACAATATGAAGTAACATTAGAATAATATATTTTCTTTCTTTTTAGTTATTATGTTTTGATTAAAAATATCATGTACCAATATTTTAGGAAATAAATAAAGATGTATTAATGTCATTTTAGAGAATTGAATTATTTGAATTTATTGAGTTTATTGAAAGAGGGGTATTATGGGTAAAAAGAAGAGGTGTAAATACTAAATAGATAATCTGTAAAAATAAATAAGAGGTCTATTAAGTGGGGAGGTCTAGATACCGATTTTGGAGGTATGAATAGAATCTCCCTTAATTTGAAAGGTCGAATACAAATCGTATAATAGAACATTGTTCAGAAATTATGTTGCCTCTAGGCGATTATATTATCTCATGCTAATGTGTAATTGGTTAAATGAGATCAACATGTCAAATCGTGCTTCATGCGGATCACCGTGATAATGTCTTTTTGTGATGTCAAACAATAATTACACTTGTGAGTTGCAATGCGTTGTTTCTACTGTTTCCTAAACAAGAATAATGTTATGACTTATGAGGTAATTTAATTTGCCCGAATGTTTACCCAGCCGAAGATGGTCGGAGAACTTCTTTGAAACCGGCAAACAATCTCGCCGAACATGCTTACGTGGTCGCCGGAAGTCTGTTTAAATTTTCATCAAAGGAAGATTTCTACTGCGTGTTAAAATAGCCGTAACTTCAAACTTACCGCTCCTCACTCCCTTTTCCCTTCTCAATTTCTCATTACCCCAAATCCAAATCTCCGATCTCTCTCCCAAACTCTCCGACGACTCGAAAACCCAAAATGGACCCGCCCCAATCCCTCACCTCCCTCAACGACCTCGCCCACGAGCTCGCCTCACTCCAAGACCTCGCCACGCGCGGTTCCTGGCGCTCCATCCTCGACAAAGTCTCACGCGCCCGCTCCCAGTCCCTCCTCACCAACCCCCACGACCACGTCGTCTACTTCACCTACAACGTCCTCGCCCTCACCAAACTCCGCCGCTTCTCCGACGCCGCCGCCGAGATCGACTCCCTCGAAGACCTCAACACCCCCCGCTACCGCTACGAGGGCCACCCGACCGCCTACCCTAACCGGGTCGGGTCAATGGTCCCCTTCGCTCTCCGCTGGCTCTATGCTTTGATCCCGATCAAGTTGGGCCGGCGCCAGGATGGGCTGGACCGGCTTTATATTCTCTTGGATTTTGTGAGATGCAAAGTAAAGGAGAGTAAGAGCGAGAGCGTGGAGGTGTGGAAGAGGAGAGAGGTGTTTGTGATGAATGGTATCATAGGGATTCATTTGAATAATAAAGAGCTAGCTGCCTGTTTGAGCTTGATTAAAGACTTGCTTAACAGGGACTACACGGATCCTGTTCTCGTGTCGAAGCTCGGCTACATTCAGATGCAAATGGGGGATTCAGAGGGGGCGAAAACCTCGTTCTATGCGGTGGAAGTGATGGTGGAGAAGGAGGGGGGAAATGTGGGGAGTGAGATGAGGAATTTGGTGAGTAGGAACAAGGCGTTGGTGTATATGGTGGGGAAGGACTATGTGTCGGCGGTGAGGGAGTATGAGGAGTGCATTGAGAGGGATGGGAGTGACGTGGTGGCGATTAACAATAAGGCGCTTTGCTTGATGTACTTGAGGGACTTGTCGGACTCGATCAAGGTGCTGGAGAGTGCGCTCGAGAGAGTGCCGACAGTGGCGTTGAACGAGACGCTTGTGGTGAATTTGTGTAGTATGTATGAGCTGGCGTATGTGAATCATGGGGATGTTAAGCGGACGCTTAGTAGCTGGATTGCGAGGGTTGCTCCGGATGATTTTGATTCGGCTTCTACAAGGATTTGATATCAGGTAGCTTCGTGGCTTTTTCTAATTTGGGCTTATGCATATTGTGTGTCTCACATTGTTGAAGAAATGAGTGAGCTTACGAGGGTGGGACTGAGCTTTGATAAATGTAATTTGGTGTGAAGAGAATCACCCACTTCTTTGGATGTCTTATAATTTGGGAAATAGTACTAATCGAGTATATTTAATTGATTCATACATACTACTTTGAGCTTCTAATTTATTGACACTGCAATTTGAAACTTGAAAATTGTTAGCTTAAATCCTTAAAATTATGATTCTGTTCTTGCAATATTTGATAACTTTGCAAGACATGTTTCTTTAGGATATGTAAGAAGTAGGTAAAGCTTATACAGCTTTGAAAAAAACCTAGTTTTCGATGAGGTTAATGGTCTGCTTAATTTGTTTTGTTAGTCTTAATACTAGTATGGACATCGCCTAGGAACATAATATGATGCCTGCTATTGAAGGTGATCATATCTAGGATTATGTGGGCTAAGAAAGAGACTTTCATAAATAGAATAGTGTTAGGAGACAAAATTTATAAAGTTGCTGTATTTCTGAAAAATTGGGAAAGTGAGGAAAATAGAGAAAACATAGTAGGAGCGGGAATATCAAGGCACCAATCCTTCAAAAACACTTGGTTTTCATTCGTTCCTAAATATAATTTTCTGCATATGATATGAGAAAGCTTCAGTAAAGCTTCAGTACTGGTAGTTTGTCAACTTCCATATGTAAATGCTTCATTGACAAACTGCCATATCGTTGATTGTTACACTAAGACGTACTGGTAGCTCATTGGGTGTTACACTATGAAGCATTTGTCATAGTGTAAACAAAAACACAGGGATTACTTTTCTTTTGCATATAGCATATTACTGATATTAGCTTGTAAACGTGTATGCTTATGGGCACTGAGCACACCTAGTCGGTGTCTACGGTTAATTGTTAACTGTTGATTAATGATAAACTTAGTTTCAGAATCTAAACATATATTGCAGTTGTATTCTCAAAACCATATGTTTACCAGAAACTAATATAATAGTCTCGCTCTCGTTTCATCCATATCTTTCTGACCATGTAATGTTGCAAAACTAGAAATTTGTTGTTGCGCTGATTGGAATTGCTGCATTTGACTAGCTTGTTCTTTCATTTCAAAGAATGCATCTGTACTCTGTTGATTATTTCCCTACTAGGATATGAAATGTAGGTTATGTTGTATTGCTTCAGAATATAATGCAGAGGAGGTATGCTCTTCCATCCTTGCATGCTTAATATGTTATAAAGTCAGTCATGGTAATTGGAAGACCTGAAGATGAAAATTATTTAAGTAGCTTATAATCGGTTATCTAATTTTCAGGGCCGAATGTGTTATGCTATTGTAGCCTGGTCATAAACTAGTGCCCCAGACCTCCAGAACATATATGATGGTCTTTACTTCCGAGTATATCCTTGTGGTTAAGTGTAGTCCTTATGCTGGTTTATTACCAATCATAATGGTCTTGATTATATTACATTCTATTTGCTATCTTCGTTTTGTTTTGTCCCACCCAATATCTGAAAACTTGCATTGTAGTCATCTTGCTGTTAAATTATCATCATAATGCATTTTCTTTTTCTTAGACCAAACTCCTTTCACCTACCCCCTCAGCACCGGTGAGACTGACCATCATCCAATTTTGTTGCTTTTGAAGTAGTTACCCATAATCTTAGCCAAAATCATGTTCTGTATATGTTTACTTAGTCGATTGACTCCAGTGGAATGTTTTTGTCGAATGGCCGCTATGATTATTTCTTTGAAATAAAGGTTGAATCAGTAGCTGGGATTTTGCGAGCAACCAACCATTCTGAAATTAAAAAGAGAAGAAACTAGTTGGAATAGTTGGCCAAAGCACCTAGTTGGAATAGTGTGCCTAGTCCAAACATGTTTATGTATCCTAGTTCTAACTATCCTAGTCTCAATTAGAATAGGATTCATCGCACTCAACGGTAATTGTTCTTGTAATCCTTTATGAACACAACTTTTCTTGAATCTATCTTCTCGATTCTATTGTTATTAAAGTCCCCAAGAGGACAAGACCACGAACACATTCAGCCCTTTCCCCTGATCCCCAATACAAACCCTAAATCTCAGATCCTATTCTTCAAGCATGTCAACTGGGACTCAACTGAACGTCGTCAATTTAGCAAGTTTGGAGGTGAGGCTTGATAGTTTGGACGATGCGACTAGACAGACGGTATGTATTATTTGTAAAGAGAAGCTTGATCACTTTGAGGGTGTAGAAGAATGTAATGAGGAGCAGCCATTGATGATTACTCGCTTGCCCTGTCTTCATCTTTATCATCGACATTGCATTGTCAAATATTCAAAAAAGAATGAGTTGTGCCCCTCGTGCCTAATCCCAATGCCAACAATAAAGGATGAAGAGACTCAAGCTGGTGAGCCATCAAACCCACCGGGGTTGAGGGGGCTGAATTGGCCTCTGGTTGTCACAGTGTCTACTGGTGGCATATTAACTGCTGTGCTGGTTTGCAAATTGTGGAAGCAAAGCAGGGAAACATAGAATTAGCTTATCATGATGTGTTTAAGGTGCCAAGAAGGAAGCGTTTTAACATTATCTCTGACATTGATTAGTCTGTTTTTTTTTTTCTTTTTCTTTTCTGTTCTATGATTTGTTTCTTAAATTTAGGGTTCTTGACTAGTGGCACAAGAAGCAGTCCATTGCATAAATTGAAGTTGCTATACGCTTGTCAGTTGTCACGTTCACCCACAATCTAAATTAGGTGGGCATATGCTTTTATTTGTTGAATGTTAATTAGGTTTTTCATTCTATAGTGAGCTTTTCTATTTGTTTCGATTTGTTGACGGCGGAGATTCGAATTTAGTACCTCGTTCAATATTGTAGTCTTGTAGAGCTCAGAGGGAGATGGCAGTAAACAAAATTTTTAGTGCAGATCCTTATGAACTTGCAGTTTTACACTGTAACTAAAATAAATTGTTTCAAGCTATCAAATATATACGTCTCTCTGAATCTGTGTACTGTGTTTTTCACTCTTTGAATTAGTCGATAAAAACAGAGAAAATTGTGGAACATCTGTTGAATCAATTAGTCTCAATTATTGGGTAAAAGTTTAATGTATAGGATCCCATTGGGTTACATCTCATTGGATTTGTGTACTTTGTCAATTTCTCTCTTTGAATGAGTCGATGAAAATAGATTGAATAGTCGAACATAATATACTACATCCGTTTTTTTTTTTAGGGGAATGAATAACTTCATTGACATAAGCCATACGACCCAGTTATGCCTGGTCAAGCAGGAGCCGAAACTCCACTACAAACTAAAGAGTTCAAAAGTAAAAAAAATGAAACGAAAAAAACGAAACTAGAGTTCGAATGAAAAAACTAAATGTGTCCCAGAACAAGGACCAAACTGAAAAGTTAGTAACCAACATGAAAGAAGAAGGGACTCCATCAGAACCATTAGCCTAACACCAAAGGGATGTACCTTTCAGGTAAAGATAGAGATGCTCCCCCTTCACCCATGATGGGATCTTGGTGCAAAGATGCACCTCCTCAAGCAGATTCAGACCCATTGCCCACCTCTGAGGCTGAGCCTGAATCCAACAAGCCTCCACCTGCAGAGTCACCCTCTGGGTTATCCATCATACCCACTATTCCTGACTGAGACGCCATGGAATCATAATTCAAAGGTGAAGCCATCTTCTTGTTCTTGCTCCCCTTAGGCCGGTCCCTCTTCTTTGGTGACGTGCGAGCCAAGCCAATCACACCATCCGAACCCACCATGAAACCTAGGTCAGCCGGTCCAAGTTCCAGGGGAATGATCTCCAAGCAATGCTTGGTTCGCTTGTCCCGAGCTGCCTCCTCCTCATCCCTAACCTGGCGAACTCCGGATACCGTCGAAGGAGATGAAAAATCCGACACCTCTCGGATATGTATCTGTCTTTTTTCCTTCGGAAATAAACCGGAAAGGGAAGATAGCGAAGGAGGAGAAGATGTTGTAAAACTTGGGACCGATTTAACCCGGAAAATCATACCTGGCTGCATGGTTCCTTGAGCTTCTGCACAACAACTTCTGGCATTCCCTCGCTGGGGCACGGTTGCCCGCCATGATCAAGCCGACCGCAGGTACGACAACGACCTAGAAGACGCTCGTACTTGTATTCCACCATAATCACATCGGATGGAGAAACCCTAAGGCGCCAATCGAGCTTCACCGGGGCATTGGTCGGAAGAACCAAACGAACCCTAGCAAAGCCGCGACCTAGGGCAGCATGATCGATCTGGATGACAGGTCCGATTGTCTCCCCCACGAGCCGGACAGTAGCCACCGTAAGTAGTGCCGGCGGGAGCCTTGAAATCACCACCCAAATCCAGATGAAGTCCAGCAGAACCTTCATGATATCCAAGAACCCATCATAATCATTGAGGATCAACATTGCTCTCTGGACGCACCACGTGCCTCCTTTCTTGATCCTTGCCAGATCGCGTTCATTGTTGAACGTGAATAGGTATCGGTCACCTCTTGCCGTGATCTCCACCGGAAACGAGGTCTTCCACATGGACCTCACTGCACCTCGAAAGGAATCAAATGCCATAGCCTTGTTGGTGTTAAGCCTGCCAACGAGGTAGTAGCGCGAAGCAACGAACCCGTTTTCCGGTCTCCTAAGGTCTCTCAAGTCCACCGGCTCCTCCTCTGACCCGAGGGAAAGTTTGGACGCCAAACGGGCAGTCATGGAGGCTACCGACCTCGTCACTGCCGCCATATGAAGCGCACCGAGCAGCTCTTCTCAACGAACCCTAACCATAAACCTAGGTTGAGAGGTAGAGAGAGAGGAGGCTGCGGCTTAGGCTTTTTTGTCTATGTATGGGAAATTTTTTTTTTCTTTGTTTGTTTTAATATACTACATCCGTTGAACCAATTAGTCTCCGTAACATTGAGAGACGAAAAGAAAATCATAATAGTCTCCAAATTAGGTAAAAGAATCACATTCTACTATTGCACTATAAATCTCATGAAATTTGTGTGATTTGCCAATTTCTCTCTTTGAATCAGCCAATGAAAATTTATTGGATTGTGGAACAAGAGTCTCCGTAATTATGTAATAGGATCACATACTACAATAAATTCATTGAATTTGCCAATAATTTCTCTCTTCAATCGAGTAATGACAATCGATTAGATTGTGGAACATAAACACCGTATTGGTCGAACCAAATAGTCTTTGTAATTAGGTAAGAAGAAAAAAGATTATATTACAGTACCATGATTACCATCATAGTACATTGACATTCAAGAAATCTTCTCAAGTTCTTTTAACAAAATTCCTTAATCATAAACGACTACAGTAGATTTATTATTGTTACCCATCCATTTCGTAACTTAACCAATAGATTTCAATTTGCTTTGCTCTATTTTCCCACCAACCCCCAAAATGAGCAAGCAGCTCCAACACTTATATAATCCCTTGACCACTACCAGACCCCCTCAACAACCCAACTCCACCAACCCCCCATGGCCAGCTCCCTCCAAACCCCCTCCTCCTCCGCCACCATCACCCGCCGCCTCACCTTCTCCACAACCCGATTACCCGACCCGAAATCCCTCTCTTTCTCTCCCTCTCACTCCCGCACCGCTCTTCCTCTCAAATACAAACCATCCAGAACCGTCGTCAGGTCCGTCGCGGTCACCGGGACCGATCAAGCAATGGAGCTCGACATCTCCCTCAGTCCCAGAGTCAACTCCATCAAACCCTCTAAAACCGTCGCCATCACCGACCAGGCCACCGCGCTCGTCCAGGCCGGCGTTCCGGTGATCCGATTGGCCGCCGGCGAGCCAGATTTCGACACTCCTTCTCTCATTGCTGAGGTAGTTTGCTTAACACTTGTATCTCAATTGTTTCAAAATTGCTGTTTATTAATTGGTGCGATTGATTTCCAAGGCCGGGATCAATGCCATTCGAGAGGGCTACACCAGGTACACTCCAAATGCAGGCACTTTGGAGCTCCGACAGGCGATTTGCCGTAAGCTGCAAGGTTAGGAGGTCTTTAATTTTTTCGATTATTTTTCGCAAAGTGATGATTTGAGTTTTGGATGTTTGAGCAATGATTGGGGTTTGTGCAGAGGAGAATGGGATTTCTTACACGCCTGATCAGGTGTTGGTTAGTAATGGAGCTAAGCAGAGTATTGATCAAGCTGTACAGGCTGTTTGTGCGCCTGGCGATGAGGTTGATTCCTGAAGTTTTCATTTTTTCGTTTTTATATACTTCATGTTCTGAACTGTTTTCGTGCAAAGAACCTAAGAGTTGATTAAATGATGAAGAAATTCCTGTCTGTGGCTCGTATTGTAGTGGTTGTCAATTGGTTGTATTGACTGCCTTGAGTCATATTTTCGCAAAAACATGTGATCACAGGTTATAATTCCGGCTCCATTTTGGGTGAGTTACCCGGAAATTGCGAGGAAGGCTGATGCGACTCCGGTGATTATTCCGACAAGCATCTCTGAGAATTTTCTCTTGGATCCCAAGGTTCTTGAGTCCAAGCTTACTGAAAGATCAAGAGTGCTGATTCTTTGTTCTCCTTCCAACCCGACAGGGTCTGTTTACCCCAAGAAATTGCTTGAGGAGATTGCTAAAATTGTAGCGAGGCATCCTAGGCTTCTGGTATATTCACTCTACCTGACTTAAAGACCTGCATTTTGATACCGCCTATTTTGATGTTTGAATCTTGAATTCTAACCTGTTTTGTTCAGGTCCTCTCTGATGAAATTTATGAACACATAATTTACGCACCAGCAACTCACACGAGCTTTGCATCTTTGCCAGGCATGTGGGAGAGGACGTTGACAGTCAATGGGTTTTCTAAGGTAGTTTTTATACTCAACAGAATGATTATTTCATATGGTTTCTGTGTTCAGTATCTGCTCTATGATCAATTTAAAAATAAATAAATAAATAAATAAAAATTTGGTAGGTCGGCTGCTGCAATACAATGTATAAGTGTCTGAATCTGAAGCTGACATTTAAAGGTGGTATTTTGTAGGCCTTTGCAATGACTGGTTGGCGGCTTGGATATATAGCTGGTCCTAAACACTTCATCTCAGCATGTAATAAGATCCAGAGTCAGGTATTTTAAACTTCGTGAATCCTGTTTCCTAAGTATGTATATAATATATATTAATTTCATATGAATTTGATGTTTTCTTAAATGTTCCCTGCTCATTAACCTGTGGTGATAGAAACTGCAATTCTATGCATTCTTTGCTTTTATCTGTTTAAAAATTACTAAAATGTGGAATTTCCCAATTATTTTATTTTGCTGCGTAGTTGTACCAAAAGAGTCAACAATTTAGGTAGGTTCCAGCTTTACGTCTGTTGATTTGAATTTGATGTTTTCTTAAATGTTCCCTTCTCATTGTGGTGATAGAAACTGCAATTCTATGCATTCTTAGCTTTTATCTGTTTAAAAATTACAAAAATATGGAATTTCCCAATTATTTTAATTTTCTGCGTAGTTGTACCAAAAGAGTCAACAAGTTAGGTAGGTGGGTTTACACCTGTTGATTGTGTATTGCAAAATTGCTTACTGGTGAAAAACTGATAATATCATATGCAAGAGGCAGCCTACAGCTGCATCTGTGCTTTGATTTTAGTCCTATCTTTCCAGCGTTTCAGAATATGTGTTCCTTGATATTTAAATTTTAAACCCAAATATTTATTCCTAGATCGAATTCAAAACATTGATACGCTGATGGAAGATCTGTTTCACTCAATGACAATTTATTTTCCTCCAAATCTGGATTTTGGCTGTTTATTGTTGCTGAAGTCCAAAACTATAAGTGAGATTTTGGGCTTGATTTTTATTTATTTATTATTATTATTATTTTTTTTTATTAATCTTTTTAGGATATTTGAGATGAGTTTCAAGCGAATGCTACGTGGTTGATTTCAGTTGCCGAATTAAGATACATGTAGGTATGATAGTTGATTCTCTTGCACAATAGAATCCTTAGTAACTAGATCAATCAGTGACTGGGCGAGCTCCAGTTTTACATGACATTGCAGATTTTGGGGACTCGAAAAGAAAAGAAAAAAACGATTCTTTTCAAACTGAAATTTAATAAGTCCAGCATCTCATATCAAAACTTATTTCATCATGTATCATGTATTAAAGTTGCAACAACTTCTGGATAAGCATCCTCCATCTGAACTGAATTCTTTCTTGTTTAAAAAAACTCTAACAATTTCATCTCGTACGGCTCAAACAGAAACATCCCAATGCTATAGTTGAACGAATGTGTGGAGAGTCCTCTTCAAGGCATACTATTATTTATTGAGAATGCTCTTTGACTTGGAATAAGTTCAGCACTTAGGTTAAGACAAAGAAAAACATAAAAATGGGGTGGAGAACCTACATTGAAAGTAAGGAATTATTAGTTAACTTATCAATTATAATGGGAAGTATATGAACAAATATGCCAGTGAAGTTTCAAGATTATCAAATATTATGCATTTAAGTATGTAGATGTAGTGTGTTTGTGTTCATAGACAGCTAATCTGTGTGCAACATGTCACAGTCCACCTCAGGGGCTAGTAGCATAGCACAGAAAGCAGGAGTTGCAGCCTTGGGTCTTGGCTATGCTGGTGGAGAGGCAGTTTCTGTCATGGTGAAAGCATTCCAGGAGCGACGGGATTTTTTGGTGAAAAGCTTTGGTGAACTTGATGGTGTCAAGATTTCAGAACCCAAGGTGCCTACTGTGGTTTTCTTCTTTTCCCATTGTTATTTCCTTTTGCCCCTTTGGCGAATATAAGTTTTTCATAGGATCCAAATTCTGTTTTCTCTTATTTTTTTCCCCTTTCTACTTCTTTGACATCATCTTACTTCTCACTTTCAGGGAGCTTTCTATCTCTTCCTCGATTTCAGCTGCTACTATGGAACAGAGGCTGATGGGTTTGGTAAAATAGAGAATTCAGAATCCCTATGCAAATACCTGCTCGACAAGGGTCAGGTATGTGTATTTCACTGCTACTTTTGGATTACTTTTCCAGAAAAGCAATATTTCTAATGGTGCCAATAGTTTGTGAATCTCTTGATGATGCCCTATAATGCTAATGATGAAGTGGATGGCATATCAAGTTATTTAGTTCTCATTGATGTTGTTGATTTACAGGTCGCACTAGTGCCAGGGGATGCATTTGGAGATGACACCTGCATACGAATCTCATATGCAGCATCCCTGCAAACTCTACAGGCAGCTGTGGAAAGAATTATGAAGTCACTCATTGTGCTGAAGCCTGCTACCTGTAGTTGACTTAAACAAAATGTCACTGGTGTGTTGCCATTGCTCCACTTGCGACTTCAAATTCTGTATTCTAGCATTTGTGTTTTGAAATTTGTCCCTAGTCAAACATCAAGACATCCACAATAACGATTCCAGTCCTGTATCATTGGTTATTCATGTAATTAAAGGTGTACATTTTGCTGAATCTGAATTTTGGACTCCCATCTATTTTGTGGAATGGGGTGTTATAGATTCCCATTATGGGTGACATAATTATTTTTGGGGTTTTTTTATTTGTTGTTTTTATTTTATTTTTTTATACATATATAAGTCAATAAGTGTAGATTTGAAAAGTTGAAGGTTGAAAGTTGAAACCATGAAATAAGGTTTGGTTACCACTGTTTTGTAGGATCAATATAAGAGTTTTGTAGGCTCTGGTTGTCCAACTTAGAGTGATTTATTATTTATATTAGGCTTATTATATATGAAGTATCTGCGAGTTTGTTCTTGTATTCCCAATCACATTCACTCCGTCTTAACTGAGAAGTAAATTAATGAATCAATGTGATAGGCTCAACATAGGATGAGAAAGGAGAGGACCTCGTGTTATTTGAAATTTTCTTATCTTTTGACATTTTTACTTGACAGCTTTAAGATTAATTTAATCTGAGGTGAACTCGTGGTCGAGCTTGAGCTTGAAAAAATAGTTCAAATTGGAGCCGAGTTAGAACTAGTTAAAAACCTACAGCCCGAGCTTGATCGTAATGGTATTTGCCTCCGTGCGGCTCGACTCATTTACAGTGTTAAGTTTCGTCGATTCCCACACAGTATGTATTCCACCTTTAGTTCTCTATATTCTGTGGAATATTGCATTAGTCAATTGGTCATTATTAAGTTTGATAGAGAATGAAAATCTTGGTTTGACGGATTCTTGTTTAAGATGCAAACCCATGAACTTGTACTCTGTTAACATCTTCATTCCAAGAAGCAAGTGAGTCAAGGAATCAATTGAAAAGACTTGTAAGTTTCCATTCATCGATAGGAGATGAGAAAGGAGCTAGATCTCCTCCAGAGAAGGGAAAAGAGGAGAGAAAGCTTGTTCATAATATAAGGGAACCTATTCCATCCTAATTGATTCGCATGTTCCAACATATTTGATAAAGTAGTCTGGGTTCCAATCCAAAACTAATTGACAATAGAATAAATAGCCCAAATCCTTATAAACCCACAGATTAAGTCTCATTTTTCCATGTGAGATTTATATCCCAACAATATTCTTCAAAACCTCTCAGAAAGTAAAGGTTCCTTAAAAAGCAAAGGAGAATTAGAAAGAGGAACAGCAATTCCTGTCCACCTGGAAGTGCTTTTTGTATAACATCTTTAACAAGCTAAGCACTAGAGGACTCCTCAAGCCAACGCCAAAGCCTAAAATCCTGACTTAAACTACAAGTCTACAAGTCAATGAAATCTCAAAGAGGAGGAGTTCCCTTTCTTCCTCTCTATCCTTTCTCTTTTTTCCCATCTTCCTTAACCCTTTATATAACCTGCAACAATAATATGGATATGAAAATTACCGAAATCCTAACAAACCCAATTGAAGTATTAGCTAGCAATAACCCAAAATGGACAACCCTTCTACATCTTCACCATGCAAAGAGAGCACATCAACAGAGATTGTGTTCTTTGACATAGAAACAAATGTACCCAATAGAGTTGGACAAAGGTTCTGGGTACTAGAATTTGGAGCAATTGTTGTTTGCCCTCGAAAGCTTGTTGAGCTAGACAGCTATAGCACCCTCATTAGGCCAGCAGACTTGTCAGCAGTACCCTCAAGGTCCGGTCGATGCGATGGGATCACTAAGGATGTTGTTGCAAATGCACCCTTGTTTGAGGAAGTTGCAGACAAGATTTTCAGCATTTTGGATGGCAGAATTTGGGCAGGTCATAACATCCAAAGGTTCGATTGTGCTCGCATTAAGGAGGCGTTTTTGGACATTGGTAAGCCTGCGCCAACGCCGGTTGGCATGATAGACTCTTTAGGGGTATTGACTGAGAAGTTTGGCAGGAGAGCTGGCAATATGAAGGTATGCCAAAAGAAAAGTTTGAACTATATATTGGTCTTTTGAGATTTATGCATGATTACTCAGATTTTATTTTATTTTTTGCTACAAGAAGGTTATAGACTACTACTGAATTGATCTGTATTTGTTTAGATGGCATCATTGGCAACTTACTTCAAGCTTGGGCAGCAAAAGCACAGGTGAGGAGGAATCACATCTGCTTTGATATTGGTTTCGAACTTTTATCTGAATACTCCAATGTGATGTCAGAAATCAGAGATATAACATTCATTTTTATTGTTTATCAATGAAACAGGAGCCTTGAAGATGTTAGGATGAACCTGGAGGTCCTCAAGAATTGTGCAACTGTGCTATTTCTGGTATATTCATTGGACCTAAATTTTATTTTCTTCTTATGAGCAATCGAAAACTAAATTGCGCTGTGATATATACTAGGAAGCAAGCCTTCCTAGCGTGTTAAATGGCAACTGGCATAGTCCTCCAACGGTTACAACTCGGAGTAGAAGTAATGGGAAATTGCCATGCCGAGATGAAACAACAAGCCGGAAGTCTCCCCCAACAACTGCTATCGGATATCAAAGAGCAGTCCCCTATGCTCCAAGGGGGAGTTTGGGAAAGGTTATTAAAATCTTCTATTCCATAGTTATTTTCTGTTTAACCATATAATCTACATCAAAAATGATTTAGAAGACAATACGGTAACTTAAACTAAATATGTCACTGTTTGGCAAGAGAGTTGATAACATGCATTCATTCGAATACAGGTGACAGAAAGGGTAAAGAATTTACTGTGTAGGGCACAAGGAAACCAGCCTCTTAGTAACATATTGAAGCATTCTCATTCACTACTGCGGTGAGAAACTGACGATTTACTAATCAGAGTATGGAGAGAAACTACTGAGATGATCACCAAACCAATACAACACAATGGACAGCGTAGATAGATGCCTAGTTAAACTTGCTAGCACTAACGGTCTACTGAATTAGCTGTTCGATTAAATTTATTGATTTGTTATTCATTTATTCGAGCCTGGGAAATGTCAAACAAGTGGGATATAGCAATGCCAATGCAAAGCTCAATGCAGAACAATTGTGCAGCTGTGCTGTTACTCTTGCAAGTTACTGCCAGATCTTATTTCAAGAGCCATTTATTTGAAGAAGAAAAAAATATCACACAAAGTCACAAAGTACAGATTTTGCTGCAATTACATATAGACATTTCTAGGAGTAGAAGTAGCCAACCAGTTTATTCTCTGTCTCACCTTGCTGGTTGTCTACGACTATAAGTGAACAGATTAAAACCATTGTCATCACACTACTTACGTCCCATCTATGTATTTACAAAAGTAGGATGGGACTATAGATCGTAGTATCACACAAATGGCAAGCAAAGTAACAAGTAGTTCAAACGAGATTCGTCGATACTGATCAACACACAATTTCAAAGAAAATGATTAACAAGCGGTCGCAATATTTCCAGTGAAAGTTGCAGCCACAGCTTCTGCAACAGTCACGAAAACCCGTCCTCTGATTTTTCCCACAAAGTTGGAGAGCTTTAGTTTGTGAATCACTTGCCACCGCGGGTTTGCAATTGCTAACTGAGTAAGAGAAAGAACGGACACCGATTTTTAAACAAAGGAGAATGGAAATGAAATGGTAATCAAATGTGTTAAAGAAGCTTTTGATTATTTGAAGCTAGCTCATTTACCTCAAATCCTTCTGTCAACAAATTCCTCTGCAGGTCCTCTAGGGTAGCTATTCCAGATGTATCAATGTTGATCAAATCTGGCAAAAGTAACAATTAGTGAAACATATAAAATAACAGGAAAATGTGATTTTCACAAGGGTTCATTGCATGTATTTTTGAATTCTTGAGCTACTTACTAGACATGTCAAGAATGACTACTTGAATGGCATCTCCTTTCAGACCTTCTGCCTTCTTTGCAGTTATCCACCTCATAATTCTTGCATTTTCAAATACAAAGATATTTAGGAAACATATATTCTGCTTTCAGATTAGATTTTGAGTGCTAAATAATAGCGGTACCTTTCTCTAACAAAATTGGCATTTGCAAAACACAACAAGGCAGACTTAACGCGAACTATCATGATCCCAGGAACTGCGACAGCCATAGGATATTGTTCCGTGTCACAGAACATATCAGTTCCAGGAAGTTTTCCAAGGGTTTCTGTACCAGGTCGAACTGAGATGAGTATTATCTTTATGAATGATATTGCTACCTGCAACAACATACTCGCATTATGTTTAGATAGATGTAATACTTTTATCATTGGAACTATAAACCCCTCAGACCAGACATCTATGTTCTTGATTGCACAATAAGTAAGAGTGATTAGTTCATATGTTACCGCGACTAGAAGGCCTATATCCACTGATGCAAACAGCACACCAAAGAAGGCTCCTATACATGCTAGGAAGTCAAGCTTATCCACCTTCCAAATTTTGTAGATTTCATTGACGTTGATTAGTCCAGGCAAAGCAGACAGAATTATTGAAGCAAGGATTGCTGTTGGAGTGAAATAAAAGAGCCTTGTTAAAAATTGCAGTGATATGATCACTGTAATGGCCATGACAATGTTTGATACTGGAGTTTCACAACCAGCACTGAAGTTTACAGCAGTACGTGAGAATGAACCTGTTCACATGACAAGGAATCAAACTGTATATTATATCTTGGTATAAGCTATCATGCACAATATATACAGAAGGTTTTCCACATATATGATATATGACATAGTATGAGAAGAACATATGGATTGAAGTAAGAGTTCAAGCCTTTTGACTAAATAAAAAAAACGTTCAAGCCAGCGCAGATAGGTGCATGCTTTTAGTTGTGTAAATTGGTGACAATTTTGCACAAAGCTCCCAAGTATAATAGGAAAAGAATATACTACAGTAATTCGAACTTACCAGTTGCAACATAGCAAGAAGTAAGAGATCCAACTATGTTCATGAAACCAATTGACATCATTTCTTTGTTCCCATCAATGTGATACCCTTTTATGGATGAAAATGATTTTCCAACTGCAATTGCTTCCTGAACTTTGAAAAATTCACTCATTAAATGAAAATAAATTTAGTGAAGACAAACTAATTGGTACTTTAATTTTAAGGAAGGATTATAACCAACCGTGAGGGCAACAACTGCGACAATTAGTCCAACTTTAGCCACATCTCCAACATAAGGGCTATTGAGCTGTAATAGATGAACTGAGCTAGGATTCAAGCCATCTTTGATATGTTTCACAATCTTAATCCCATGCTTGTCTCCCCTTGTGAGATAAACAATTAGAGTTGACAGTATAACAGATAGAAGAGGAGCAATGGCTGGCAACCAGAAAAATTTCTTGTTCTTTCTTCCCTGTCAGGATCACCAAGTGTCATGAAAAGACCACCAACAAAAAAAAAAGAGGGTAACGGAACAAAGAAAATGCATTTGAGGTTAAGACTTCAGAGTGTTACCACAAATCTTGAGGTTAATATAAAGCACAGGAATGAGCACCCAAGCACAAAATTATTAGGATTCCACTGTTAAGAAACACACACAAAAAAGTATATTATGATATTATCTACATATGTAGACTTCTTTGTGTGATTGTATACTAATATATAGGGAGTAATAAAGGGACTAAGTTTTGAATGTGTGTGGTTATATAACATGTGAGATATTCAGAAAAAGAACATTAGGTATTCTTTATATCATAAAGAAAGCAAAAAGGACTATACAGGATGCTGAAATGAGGACCAAACAGCTTCCATCACTGAGATAACATCAGTACTGGTTGGAAAGTGAGCGATTCCGAGCAGTCCTTTCAGCTGTTGGAGACCAATTATAATGGCTGCTCCTGCCACGAATCCTACTATTGCAGCATGGGAAAGAAAATCCACAAGAAATCCCAATCTGATGAAAAGCCAAAAGATCGAGAATTTAATTTTGTGACATTATACTTTGCAATATGCATGCCATATATATCCACTATTTGGATCGAGCTAGAAATGATACGTGAACACATCCTTGTACTACCTGAAGATCCCGAAGGCAGCTTGAAAGATACCCGTGAAGAAAGTTGCAGTCAAAACAAGCTTGGTGTAAGCAATCGGATCAGCACCAGGATCTTGTAACTTCTGAAGCATTGAGGGCAGCAGCAGTGAAACCACAGCTACAGGTCCAATTGCTATCTCTCTTGAAGTCCCCATTACAGCATATATGAGAGGTGGTACAACACTAGTGTCTGATGATCGATCACAAGAAAAGGACTGATGAATATGGTTCAGTTCCACAAATAAAATAAAAAAATGGTAACAATTGCAAGACCAGTTAAGTAATTATAGTTCTTACAAAGGCCATATTGAGGATCAAGCTTTGCTAAAGTTGCATATCCAATGCTCTGCACAAAACTCATATTAGGACAGCAATATAGTTAACTCAAATCTAATGTGTACAACTGTACATGAATATTTTCATTTGTTGAAGTTTAATATGTGATGTTGTGCACACCATCTGCCAACTATATTTCCAGAGTACCGGAAAATTAGCATGCATGTAAAAGAACGTTATCTTTCTGTGCCAGATCAAGTATATGCATGTTCATAAGCTTTGCTTACCTGGGGAATGCAGAGACTTGCTATGGTTAAACCTGCCATTAAGTCATGCTTGAACTTCGAAATGCTGTAGTTACGACCCCAAACAAGGATAGGAAATATCTCCTGCTGGACTGAAACTACGCTTTTGAGCATCGGCTGGCTCTTGAGGGACGAGTATTTGTTTCCAAAGTAAGAAATGGTCTCCCTCACAGAGTCCATGAGCTCATGCCATAGACCTGGGGGTTCTGGACCATTCAGTACCCATTGTGACCTATCAACACTGCTACTGTTTTTCTCAAGGTCAAGGATTCTCTCCTCGGATGAGGCATCAGTAGTGGCTGATTGTTTGAAGTGTTTGGGGGAACCATGAAGGATGGAAAGATCTTTTTCGCTTTCTTCTCCTGAAAACTCTAAAGGCTCACGCCACGAACCCGGCAGCCGGGGGGCGTTGAGCACCCAATTAGCCTTTTCAGCGTCGCCACAGGCAGCTGCTGAAGAGACCATTGTTGAGTGAAGTTTTCAGGGAAACCTGAAAACGTGCTACGTATATATGCCTTTCAAAAGATGGAGAACAGGCACTAGAAGTGCAAAGTTTTTGATACCAAAGTGCATGTTGATCGAGTTGAAGGACCTTAATAAACCCATCAAAAGGTTGAATTCAATGGTTCAGAAATTAATATTTATTTTAAGCTCAACTGAACACATAAAGTGCTCCCACTCACACAGCCCTTCCAAAATAATGTCACAAAGTGTTACATTTACTCCATCAATTTTTTTTTTCTTTTCTTAAGAAACGATTATTCGTAGGTAGCTAGCCTCCCTCTCCTTTTGAATTGGAGGAGAACATCGAAATTTTATTCAAACTGAAGAGTTCACACAATCAATTCTGAGGAGGACTTTCATCATCCTCATAGCCTCAAGAAAATCGGATTCTATCATACTTCACCAATTGGTTTAACATATATATTTCATACCAAATTATTTTTCGATGAAGTTCAACACCATTTTCTATATCTTCACTGTAACTACACAAAATTTCATAAAACGTCGTAAGGAAGTACGTACGGTTATTAAACATCCAATCACTCGCTGTATTTATACAATGAAATAAACCTGCTCTATTGTTGGTACAATCAATCTATTATAGCTACCCTAGCGCTCTCGCGAAACCTTATCGAGAAACCCCTCCGCCGCTAAAGTGGTCGGGGACGTGTTTCGTCTACCAAGCCTTCCAAATCGTCACGATCCATCTCTCTCAAGTGCTCGTTTTATCTGATTGCTGTGTTTTCTCCTTCGCGATGTCTGCTTCTCGTCCTGAGTTGTTGCGCAAGGAAAGGCGTGCGTCGAACTAGTCTGATTCTCCTCGTGTCGGCCTTGGCACCGCCGGTCAGGCTGCTCTGGTAGACAAACATGTTTACCCTGGTTGGTCGGCTTCTGGGTCAGCGTAACCGATTCCCAGGTTTCATGGGTACGATTCCAACCATCTGGAGGTTACGAAAAGGTTTGTCTGTTCATGAAGCTGGAGATCGTTTTATCTTTCAATTCGATCAAGTGGCTGATCGAAAGAGGGTGTTGAATGGAGGTCGACCGTGGTTTTATAGAAACACTATGCTGATTCTGAATGAATATGATGGGGCGAGCCCGGCTGAATTGGTGCCTCTGTTTTGGTTGGAGGCGTGGGTGACGATTAGGGGCCTTCCCCTCCAGCTGCGAAATCGTCCTGCCTTGTTAGCAATCGGCAATTCTCTGGGCTTTGTCATTGGGGTTGATCAGGCAGCCTTGACCAGGAGGGAACCTGTCCAACGAATCAAATTGGAATTTGATGTGCGTCGGAGAATTCGCACGAAAATGCAATTTGATTTTTCTTCTTCAGTGCCAAATGATATTGACTTGTTTTATGAGAAGGTTTATGGTTTTTTTCCGTGCTTGTGGACTATTTTTACATGATGCTACGGGATGTGATCGTCTATTGATAACAGAACGTGAGGTTGTGCCGGAGGTTGAACCCAATTCGGCTTTTGCTAATCTGAGCATTACTGAGACTGTGGTGTCCCCTTATTCACCTGGAAGTCGGAATCTAGTTTTGACAGAGGCAGTTGCTATTCCTTCGGAGGTGATGGAGGTGTGTGCAGAAGTCTCTGTAATGGAAGCAAATAAGGAGTTTCAGCATTTAGAGATGATAAGGGATCGATGTGCTGGTGCTGTTCCCTGGAAAGTCTAATGTTCTGCATGCACTCTGTGATTCCAATAAGCAGTGTTGAGGGGAGTTCTACTTTCACCTTTGCAGCTGTAGCAAAGGAAACTCCGTTGATTAATCTACTCAAACGAAATTCAACGTCGGAATGGAGTCGCTCTTGGAAAAAGTATATCTAGTCAGCTTCAGAGATGGAGGAAAAGAGTCTTGTGGTGGTGAAACATAAGACTGGAAAAATTGGCCGTCCCAAAGGTAGTAGGAACAAGCCAAAAGAGTCTTTGGCTGATGTTGAAGACCAGGAACAAAAAAGAGGCGGTTTAGGAAGAAGCCTCCGAAAACTGACTCTGAGATGGGTACTCCATCTCATGAGTGTGATAATAAAAGCGATGTTTTGAAGACTTTAGATGTCGCTGATATGGAGACAGGTCTTTTGGTGGGAAAGGAGGTCCGCCTCCTCCTGCTAAATTAGATTGATTTTGAATCTAGTCTAAGTTTCTCTGACATTGAGTTTCACTGTGCGTTCAATGTGGATGAAACGGTATGTGTATCTTTGGCTCTTTAGCCTAGTTCTAAGTTGGTGAGTCATGAGAGGTAGCTCTTATTGTCGGCCATATCAGTGTGTTATCTTGATACTGCTTACTGAATAATAAATTTCTTCACTTTCGATTCAAAAAAAAAACCTGCTCTATTGTTGAATATATACGGGAGCAAGAGCAATAGTTATAAAAACCCTAAACCCTAATCTGTATTTATATACTATCGTTATTCTCTAATTCTGGATCCACTCAATCACCAAGTACCAACACTAGTTAAGCATATAAATGGTGTGTGATGAGTCGTTTTCAAAATCGAATTGTTTATGGATCGGTGGAGAAGGGACCAGGAATCCATACTTTCATAAATCAAGTAAGATCAATATAGCAGGTATCTAGCTTGGAGGTGCCAATTAATTAAGGTGGTGATATATTGTTTATAATGCTCAGTTGACTTCCCACTAAGTTTGTTCTTTGTTGTGTTTAAAGAAGCTTTCCTATTTTAAAATCTTAATTGGTACTACAGTAATCGTCTATCTCGTCACTAATTAAAATCTTAATTGGTCCCCATAAGTTGGACCGTACGTACCTGTAGCGAGATAACGAGGATTTTGAACCAGCTTCACGTACATAGTTGATGGCAAAAGTACCATTTAACGTACGTAATAACTAGTTTTTGTATATTGAACTATATATTCTGAATGAAGAGTCCTGTATGAAAAACTATATTCATTCTCAGTCCTAATTCTGTATGATTGTGATTTATGCTGAAGCTAACTTGATTGTTGATTGTTCATTCATAATTATCATCCACCATGCGCGCGTTACCGAACAGATTAATTCTAGAAATGCATGGATAGAGTAATTAGAGTTTCGATCAAATTTTAGTCGGCAAACTGCTCTCTCATAGACTTCTAATTAACTCATCAGAAACTCAGAATTCATAGCTATATTTAGTGTGGGGATATCTTTGGATTACTTGCCATCGATCTGACCTAACTGACATGACATCAACAGATAAAGATAAACAAATTACTGGCCCAGGCTAGCAGCTGGAACAGTAAAATGGGACCAGAATTGGAAACAAGAAAATCAACGACAAAACTTCCCTGCAGTATCAACCAGATATGAATAAGTAAGCCACCTTAATAATTGGCAAACCAGCATATTGTTGGAAAAATAGGTTAAAAATCCTTTTTGAAACCAAATTTAAATGGATTAATTAAAGTGTGTTACACTTATAGTCAATGAGAATTGAACTTGGATTTGTATTCTTCATAATGAAGACTACAATATTATGTGTTCATATGACAAATTTGGTTTTGGGATGAATGAAAAATTGTCATCCAAAGTTGGCTATTGAAAAAGGAAAATGGTAAGAGTCAAGTGACTCTTCAGTTGCTACTCTAGTAACATATGATGTAATGTGTATTATGAACATTGAGTGGGATGTTCATGACCATTGAGTGAGATGTTCATAACCATTGAGTGAGATGTTCATGACCATTGAGTTCCCTATATTGATGATTGATTTTAAATAGCCTTGGTCATTCCTCACACTATAAAAAGGGCCTCCTATTCCATAGTTTTAAATACCAATACCGAGACCAACACACCAACACAACATCGAGAGTATTCAATTTTCTGCTCTTGTGCTCTTGTTTTATTCTGGTGATATATGGAAGGTACTAGCAGTTCGTAGGTGTTCTTGTAGCAGTGCAGCCACAAGAACTCGAAATGTCGTTGTATCCTGGGAGACGAACGCCAAAAATGCCTTTTGCACCGATAGAGGCGGCGTAATTGTCTTAAGGAAAGTGTGTGATACACACGACTCGACTTCAACTAATTCGATTTTCCTTATCATTTTAATATCCTTCGGTAGCCGTTGGCGTTCTTTATTTATAATTATTATTTTAATTATAAATTATTTTTTGGTAATCATATTTGCAAAATCATAAACCCCTCATTTGTTTACACATATAATATTTGCAATTGGTTGAGTTAATGGCATCCTATCTGAAGCAGAAATATTAGTCTCTAATATTCCTTATTGTGTGTTTTTCCATATCCAAGATGCATATGATGGGTGTAATCAATATTTCATATTTACACCCATCATGATGCATGATGATTCATACTTTGCTCAAAAATATATGATGATGTAAACTCTTCGATCAAAAAAGTCCCTATTTTCTTGAATCAGCTGGATATGAAAAAGCATACAAATTCAATTTAATTGGATATGAAAAAGCTTTACCGATTGAGGAGGTGGTGGAGTCTAACTGGAGCTTCAAGCCCACTTCAAAGTAACTGGGCTCTCTTCCACAAACACGTCTTCAGATACATTGAATCTAGACAGTACTTGTGACAAAAATGTAATAATTGGTTTTGCTAAGTTTCATAGGTGACTAACGTTAACAGCGATGATCGATGAAGTTGCGAGTAATTATACAGGTCTTTTAAGGGATATATTATATATATTAGGTTTCAGATTAGATAATTTTTAATTTTTGATGAAGCCAAAATATCTAGTGTTTATTTTTTCTTTTTAGAAACGACGGTATTCTTTAAATAGTTTTTAAGTCCAGAGACTAATCATCGCGGAGAGATTTTTTTAGAAGACTTGTTCCCTCCTAACCACCAAGAATAAATCGAGATTTAACTCTAATAGAGTAGGCGGGATTCAAACTTTGGTACGGAGGATTTCCACACCTAAATTCTTACCAACTCGACTATCTGTGGTGGTTTATTGTGTCGATTGATTAATGAGTTATATAAATTACATCATAAATTTTGAACTCTAAATAATAAACATCATTCTTCCCATCCAATCCAATGAATATGCCTTCGGCGCCTCGATCAATTTAACACCACTTGCTTCTATTAGTGGCGAAGTTCATCTTTGAACCTTGGAAACTCAATGATTTAGAATTCTCCTAATGATGATGAGAATTGTGACAATGTTTCAACCCAACAACAACTCTAGAAGAATTGATGTATATAGGTGACAAAACTGATTAGATTCAGGGTATCAGGCTATGCCAACTCGTAAAACCTTAATTTTGGATGAAATAATTTGTTATTAGTCTATTTTGAGTCCAAAAGATGTGTCTAGTTGTAGAACTAACATGCTGCTTAATGATGAAAAGTGTAGTATCGGGAACTTTAATTGGGTTTCATCTTATAATGGTGGCGAAATGGGATCTAAGTAGATCAGAGATGCTTTGTGGTAAACTACTTATACAGTCCAAGGATCAGTCCAGATTCAAGATGGTAGGACTTGCCTCTTTTTGATTATCCAACAAAACCAAACATCATTACGTCGAAGGACTGATAAGAACAGCAATATATATCTGGTCACTGAATAGGCGAATGGAATAAAACCACCAAGTAGTGATGAATGATGATCAGAGTATATGTTATTGACATATTGGGATGGCTGAAGAGGAGTCAACAGCTCGCTCAGAGATTCCACAGGGCATAAACCCTAGTACTGAGGTGACCTCCCCATAGTGCAGCACTGGATGTGCTCGCGGTGGCAAATTGGCGTTGGCATGAAAAATAGTACCACTACTACAACACCACTAATTGCAATGGTGGGTTTATATATATACATGACACTACTGGAAAATAGGTATGAAGCGACCAATATTGAAACTGGAAAATCAAACTTCGTCGCCTCAACACATTGAAGCGACTAATATTGAATTTGTCGCTTCAGAAAACGAGAGCGACGACTTTTGATCAATAGTCGTCGCTCACAAATTATTGAAGCGATGAATATTGGTATGTTGTCGCCTCCGAACAATGTTTTGTAAACTGTAGCGACGAAAATTCAATCTTCGTCGTAGACTCAAAATTCAAGCGACGAAGTTGATAACCTTCGTCAATATTCGTAGCTGACATATGAAACGAAGCGACGAGTTTTGATAAATAGTCGTCGCTTCATGTTTTAAAATCTAGTCAACCAAATTTTCATAAAATTTATCAGACGAAAACGCTATTACGTACCTTTAGATGAGTTTGTTTCGTCGACTCTTCCAAACATTAAACTCTTAAATAAATGAGACGTAATCAGCCATGTAAAAATTTGGTAACTTTTACCTCATGATACTATGGTTTCCCATAGAGAGAGATACGTTTAAATAAGGTTGACCGCATCGATCGGGGCTCTAACTTTGTCGGATTTAAGTGATTTTTTTACCATAACTGTATTTCATTATAACGATCAAATGTTATCTCACAGTATTTTTCAAAATTTGACTTCTTTTATATAGTTGCTTTGAAAAGTTGTACACTTCAGTATAATTTTATAAAAATCTTATAATCTTTTAAATATTATTGAAGCGACGGATTTTGTAATACTTCGTCGCTTCAGTGTTTAAAAAAGCAGAATCCGCGCCACATACTGAGAACCAATTAAAAGACATTGTGCGGATCAACCCTATGAGCCGTCGATTACACCCAGGTCCAACGACCATAATTCACTCCCCAATTTATATAAAAACCCATCCATCCCTCTCTCTCTCTCTCCTCTTTCTCTCTTCTCAAACCCATCCGGATGCTTCAACACTAACTCACCTCCGACTCGGCCGATTCCTCCATGGCCAACAACCCCTCCAAATCCGCGCCACATGCCTCCCCAATTTCGCCTCCTCCGACGCCAATTTGACCGGTGCCGACGGAGCTCCGATGATGCTGCAGCTCACATCCGGCGACGGCTCTGGCCACATCGGCGGGGGATTCCACGGCGGAGTGTTCCCGTTGGGATTGAGCTTGGAGCAGCTCAATTCATTCCATTAGTTTAGAAGTGATTTTAGATTTGGGTTTGTTGAAATTTTGGATTGTATGAAATTGATGAGATTGTGTTTTTGTATGAAATTGATGAGATTATAATGAAATTGCTGAGATTATAAAGATTGATGAGTTTATGCTGTTTTGGAATTACACATTGGAATGAATTTTATGCTGTTTTGGTTCTGACATTGGTTCAAACCAGACAAAGGAACATTTTTCTTCTTCTCTGTAACAGACATGAAGCGACGAAGTTTGGTTCAATATTCGTCGCTTCAATTTTATCATCCCTATGTTTCTTCTCTGTAACATGCAATGAAGAGACGAATTTTGAACCAAAATTTGTCTCTTCGTTTTCCAAGCGACGACTCAAAGTTGGTCGCTTAGTTTTCCAAGCGACCACTCAAAAGTTGGTCGCTTCGTTTGTGAAACGACGAACTTAGAAGTCGTCGCTTGGAAAGTCGAAGCGACGACTTTTGGTTCAAAATTCGTCTCTTCGGTGCTGAAACGACGAAAATCGAGTGACGACCTCCACTAACGACTTTTTTGTCTCTTCGGTGTTGAAGCGACAAAAAAATGGTGAAGCGACGACCTTTTTTGGTCGCTTCAGACCTGTTCTGGAGTAGTGTGAGTGCCATGTTACTTTTACCTGAGGAGTTGCCCTAACAAGTTCATGTATTTATGCGAGTCCTGGCTCGAAGGAGAAGGAGAGCTAGAAAGAAAAAGCGATCGAGGCGATCGGAGATTATGCCAGAATTAGGGTTTGATTCTTTCTAAAATTTACAAAAGTGGAAAAGATGCACTACTGGCCGGAATTGTTTAATTGTTGGTCTTAGCTAGGCTTTGGTTAACTGAGCACAAAACTAGCTACTTTCGATTGCTATACTACGTACTCTTCTTCTGAATAGTTTGGTAGCACTTAGATAGCTAGTTAGATGTGAAGCGATAGAGACTCTTTGTTGGCTTAATTATGAAGCATGGAGTAGTGTTACTGCATATATAGTCACCTATAATTGCTTAAATATATGGTGGCATGGACTTGTGATGCTGGAGTGTTTTTTTGCTTCTCTTGGTTTCGTTTTCTTATGGCTAATGCTAGCATCAGAGGCTGCTTTAAGAGGGGCATACAACTACCTTGCAATACAATCGCTACACTGTTAAGAGTTGCTTCGGTTGCGTTTGGGGGGGCTTTTTTGCTCCCCTGCTTATAAGCACAGCAACATCTGCTGTTTGGTAAAATAGCTTTTGGTCCCTGGCTGGAAGAAGCCCCTGCTTTTTTCCCTTAAAAGCAGAAGGAGGGGGTAGCCTCCTTTTGGAAACCGGCTTCTGCTTCCGCACTGTAGCGGGAGAACTGTAGCTAAATAAATTTCTCAAAATGCCAGAACTGCCCTCACTCTCTGTAGGGGTCGGATCGATAACCAAGCATTTCTCCCACCACCACCTCTCCGACTCCGTCCTCCCCACCCACCTCGAGGCGTCGTCGTGGAGGGCTGAAGACCGCCGTCGAGCTAGAGGGCGGCGCTGGGCTCGGCTACTGCAGCGCCAATCAAGAGAGGGATGCCAGCGAGGGAACCAACAACGGATTCGATGGGCTGACGGGTCGCTAGCCAGACGGACTGGATCGAGGTTGAGCAGCTTCGCGGTGGGGAGGCGTCAGAGGAGGCTCGACCAGCGATGAGAAAAGACGCCGGCGAGTTAGACGATCGCATGGGTGCCCTGAGTAAATATCTGGGTGCCCTGAGCATATTCATTATTTGCCGACAAAGAGGTCGTCGGCAGGCTTTAACTTTGGTTTTTCCGACAAAAGGTTGTCGGCAGAACTTGGGGCCCTGGGATTTTTTTTCTTTCTTCCGACGAAGGGCTTGTTGGCAGAAGAATTTTTGGGTTTTTTTCCTTCTTTTGATTGGAATCCGTTTATGAATTTTTCAGGACTATTAGACGAACACTAAAGCCACGTACTGAGAACTTGTTCTACGAGAAATAAATGTAAATCTGGGATTTCCTAGAACACGTTCAATTAGCCATAAAATTTCAAATTAAACGGTATTACCATTCAATTAAAGTTAAAATTTCTTTCATGTCTAAATTGGTCATTTACATACAAAAAGCACAAGCCAGCTTTGTTTACCAAACACTTTGCCAATATTTTTTCCACCAAACAGCACCTCAAAAAAGTCAGTTTACCAAACACTCAGCCACTTTGCTTTTCAGCAGCTTATTTTAATTAAAAAAAAAATAAGCCAACTTTTTTGTAAAGCCCAGCTGCACCAAACATACCCTTCGTCGACTTTACTGTCAGCCGTCAAGATATTCCCACAACTATATATGATCCCCTATATATTATCCTCTACCTATAAACAAAATGAAAATAAGAAAACAAACAGATACTTCATTTCTGTTACATCATAGATGTACACAATCTTTTCCTCTCGATCGTTGACACATGATATAATTATATCATAGATGTACACAATCTTTTCCAGTGAAAGAGGAGAACTGGATAAACCAATCACACTAGATCAAGAAAACTTACAAATTTTGATGTTATAAAAGAAAATTTCCTGGAGGCCAACTCGAAGAACAGAATAATGAATGGAGCTGAGGGAGACTATTTCAGATTGAGCTGCGGTGGCGCATCTCCTTGATCATGATTACTATGCATCTCTTGCTTCTTCTTCCAGCTTTCAATCGCCTTCGATAACAAGCCCCTACTTTCCTCTTCCCCATCACTCTTTTCTGCACCATCATTCTTTTTCTTCTTGAATTTGTATATCAGATTCAAACACATCTTTTTTTTCTGATCGATCAAATCAAAACAAATGGTAGTTCACATTTTCTCAGTTACAGCACCCTATAGGCTATATATATATATGCACATCATGGAAATCATATATCTTTCCACAAGAGTGACAAAAGGTAATTGTCACAAGCTCTTAGTTTTGTTTGTTTATGTGTAGTATCGGTGATTACAAGAGAAATAGCTCAAGAAGATTTGGAATTATATATTATTTTGGAGCAAGTACGTGCTAATAAGTACTTTTTCATGGATGCTGAAATTTAAGATCGAGATCACTTTTTGTCAGAACTTGATCATGATCAACACGGATTTGGCAATATTAATTTAGGATAAATTATTGATCACTCGTTATACTTGTGGTGTCTCGGCAGTTTAGTCCTTGTGTTTTGAATTTCAACTGATCACTCCTTGTGATCTCAATTTTCTACCAATTAGTACATTTCATTCAAAATGATTGTTTATCATTTTTCAAGTTCCTCAAATGCCCTTAGTTTTTTTTTTTTTTACTAAATCTTCTTCAAAACCAAAACCAAGAGAAACTCTAGAATATCTGAGTTTATGATTATCGATCTTCAATCCAAGAATTTTACAATTGCAAACCGATTGCAATCGGGAAAAAAATGCAAATTGATTTGATAGATACTGCTAAAAAAATCAAATAATATCACCATAATTACGATGAAATAAAATTTTATCAAATCTCCATCATATCAATTTAAATCAAAATGAGATTAAAATAAATTTTCATCATCATCCTTAGCATTAACATCACTCTCTAAGCTCCCACGAATGAAATTATATAAATAACTACCATTTCATATAATTTAGCTTACAAACAACACTACTACACTAGGCTTAATTTTTTTTTTTTGCCAATAAGGCTCAAACTTAATTGGGCTACATAGCCTTTCATGGTGGGTTGTGTATTCTTCGGTTTTGATTTTGAAGAAAAAAAAAATAAGAAGAAAAATAATAAAACAACACTTAAGGGCATTTGAGGAAATTAGAAAATAGTTAACAACTATTTTGGACAGATTGGACCAATTTGTCGAAAATTGAGACTACGAGGAGTGACCAGTTGAAATTGAAAGCACGAGAACTAAACTGTCGAGACTCTAAAAGTATAAGGAGTGGCCAGTAATTTATTCATTAATTTATGTGTATCATTTATTAGACCAAACATGCAGTATGAATTGCTTATATTTTGTGAAGCTTAAATAGTATGACTGGAAAACAGCACATTTTCTTTGAATATCATGCATATATGTACGTGAAACTTGTAGGTACGTGTTAGTAGGTCTATTATCAACTAGCCGACTAGGTTAAAGAATTAATCTTTCATTATTAATTATCGGAAACTGAGGATCAATCCTTGTCTATCGACCTATTTGATAAGATCATTACTCGTATGCTAAATTGAGTAGCATGAGAAAAAAATACCACATGATTGAGTGTGACTAACACACACTAAATTGAGTGTGATGCTAGGAATGTTGCACCTCGGAGAGAAATGCATAACTGAGACTAACTCACCAGTATATAAAATTATGGACAAATTATTGATCACTCCTTCTATTTGTAGTGTTTCGACAATTTAGTCCTTGTGTTTTCAATTTCAACTGATCACTCATTGTGGTCTCAATTTTCTACCAATTGGTCAATTTCATCCAAAATGATTGTTAACTATTTTTCAACTTCCTCAAATGCCCTTAAGTTATTTTTCTTATTTTTTTAATTTATCTTCTTCAAAACCAAAACTGAGAGAAGCTGCAGAATATATGGGTTTATGATTGTCGATCTTCCATCCAAGAATTTTACAATTGCAAACTGATTGCAATCGGGAAAAAAAATATGCAAATTGATTTGATATATACTACTAACAAAATCAAATAACATCACCATAATCACGATGAAATAAAATTCTATCAAATCTCCATCATATCAATTCAAACCAAATTGAGATTAAAATAATTTTTCATCATCAACTTTAGTATTAACATCACTCTCTAAGCTCCCACGAATGAAACTATATAAATAACTACAATTTCATATAATTAAGCTTACAAACAACACTACTACACTAGACTTAATTTTTTTTTTTTTTTTTTTTGCCAATAAGGCTCAAACTTAATTGGGCTACATAACCTTTCATTGTGGGTGTGTATTCTTCGGTTTTGGTTTTGAAGAAAAAGGAAGAAAAAAAAAACAAGAAGAAAAAATAATAAAACAACACACTTAAGGGCATTAGAGGAAATTAGAAAATAGTTAACAACCATTTTAGACAGATTGGACTAATTTATCGAAAATTGAGACTACGAGGAGTGACCAGTTGAAATTGAAAGCACGATGACTAAACTGTCGAGCCTCTAAAAGTATAAGGAGTAACCAGTATTTTGTCCTAAAATTAAACAAGAGTGCCTTGGTGATCTTTCCAATCTTAATCTTCGAGAACTCTCCATGTTATTAACTAAAGAATGGAACAATTATAGACAAAGATCACATACTAAGTTCAGATGGTAATTCATTATACAAAATATATATATATATATATGTTCAGATGGTAATTTAAATATAAATACTAGTATTTTTTTCATTAAATCAAATAATCATCATAACAATGTTTATATATGCAGATCATCATAAAGGCATGACACCTGAAAACAACAACATCACACATGAAGAAGTTAACATTACAGATTAACACAAGCAAAACTACGTGAACACAAGCTAAGCACAAGAGGATAATCACTGTAATTTGTCTAGAAGATCTAAATGACGACGGAGAAATGGCGGAGGTCGGTGGCTACACGGCAGAGTACTGCGGCCTGCAGACTGCATACTGCTCATCAGCAAGCTGACCTTGATGATACCTTGAGGATACGGAATACAGTGTTCACAGTATTCTTATTTGAGTTAGAACAGGACAAGCATACGTAGACCGTTTACATTGATCTAGCTAATCATACTAAACATCTCCTCCTACACATTTATCTGTTTTAATAAAAAGATTAAGAAACATATTTACTTTATTTCAAATGAGAAACATGCATGTTCTAAGCAATGTTCTAAAAGGCGCTAGGCGCTAGGAGGGAGGTGACCTATAGCCTAACGTCTGGACGAACTAGGCGGGGACTAGGCGATTTACATTTTCCACATTTAATTAATAAATATTATATTTAAAAATAGTTTTTTAAGTGATTCTCTTTAAAATATTTTCTTTTGGTTAGTATATAGGACTGACAAAAGAACTTTCTCTTGATAAATATCGATTAAGCTACACATCAAAATTGAAATTCGATTTCTTAATGGCATATGCTTCACAATCACACAATTGATATATTTTTCCCAAATTCAATGCAAGAAGCAGGACTAGTTGAGTACATTATTCAAGGAGGTAACTTCAAAGAGTTTGTCAAGATAGATAAACACTCTATTAGAGGTCTAACATGCTTGCTAAAACACATGGTATGAGAGATGAAACTTTTAGATTTGAAGTATTACCTCGATTGATGCTTTCCTTGACTAAAAAACCAAATGAGGCTCTTCAGAAGTGGCTTGCAGGAGTCCAACTATAAATGTCATATGATCTAGAAATCAGAAAAGATTTGGTATTTAAATTCAGCAGAATGCACAGAAACAGTTGGAATGGAATTAGAGAAAAGAGAGGCATTTGGAATACTAACGGATTCGGGGTAGCTGGTTGATTTGTGTAGATAAGAATAAGAGAAAGAGTAAGATAGACTCTCCGGATTCTTGGTCACTACTGCAATTAAAATTTGTGTTGCTGTTACATGCGCCAAGATTCCAGAACGAAGAAGCTGAGAGGAACCTGAGAGGAGAAGGCCGAACCGCTGCCCGCCTCGGACCGCCTAGGCGGCCCATAGGCGGCCCCTGGGTGGCTTGCCGCCTAATGGTGTGAAATCGGGGCGGCGCCTGGACGGGGCTAAGCGGGGATTTTTAGAATACTGGTTCTAAGTAATTTACTAATTAAACAACAAATAAACCATAATCCTCTAAAGATAACATTTAACACAGCCAATTACATTAATCTCCATTATTTTTACACATAAATAAGGAAAAGTAAGCTTTTATTTTCCACAAGAGTGTTGCTATTGGGACCTCAACATTTGCTCATTAAACCTTGAATACTTTCTACACCTCCATTAGACTTTTGAATATAAGCATTTACTCCCTAGATGTTCATTCAAATTACCGAAATAACCTTAAATATGTTATTCAAATATATTTCAATAACTTACTCATTCAACCTCTTATTCATTCATTAGACCTCTATTTTTTTTTCATATAAGATATAATGAGATAAATCAAAACATAGAATATACAAATATTTCATAACACACTAGCATATGCCCTTGTACTATTTCAATAGTTACTAGTGTGTTGTAAATATATTTAAGGTCTAATAAGATGTATAAAAATATTCAATATATATATATATATACAGTCCCTATCTAGAGCGGGGCTCCGCTCTGAAATTAAAGAGCGGGGCTCCTTATTTGACCCACTTTCCGGTCAAATTTCTACATCTCCACCGTTAAGTAGTTAGGTATATGTGTGTAGATCACTTCTGCAAAGTTTCATCAAATTTGAGAATCGTTTAAACATTCCTAGTTGTGATTAACACTAATGGTTCATACTGAACAAATTCAATTTGTTCATTGATTTTGTATTGTTTTGATACCTTAACGATCACCAAATGAGTTGAAAATTTGTAGAGATGATCTACACGCATATATCTAACTACTGAACGGGGGAGATGTAGAAATTTGTCCGGAAAATGAGTCTGTATATATATATATATATATATATATATATATATATGTCAAAACACTTGACCTTTTTTTTTTCATGTTGCAAATATGCGCTTAGTTTTCAACACTTACTTTTGACCTTATATTTTGTATATGCGCTTAAACATGTATAATTATAGTAACTTTATGTCACATTAACAATCTTATATTTTGTAAATTAGCTTAGTTTCAACACTTACTGAAATTGAAAATTAAATTTGATAAGGAAAATAATAAATACTATTATTATTGAATTGGAAAGTCTATAGACAATAAATATAATACTCTATTTATATACTTATTGTCCTCAATAGTCTTTATGTAAGAGGATATAAATGTAATTCAATAATTAAAAATAAAGAGAGGTCAAGTGAGAAAATGTAGAGGTTCCAATAGCAACACTTTTTCCACAATCCCTTTATTTCTGATAAATAAGTTTATTGTTGTAAGTTGTAACTGGACATCCGATAGCGGATAGCTGTAGTACGTACACAGGCTTGTTCTTTCTAGATTGTCATTTTTAATATCACTCCTAGGTTGAGTTAGCTATATGTGCCTCCTAAGTTTATGGTCATGATGCCCCTCGATCTCGAGTCTTCAGAATCGTAGGTTTCATCAGATACATGGAGGGTTACATTATAATCGTGGTATAAGTAAATTTCATGTCGCCAGCAATCAATACAAGTGTCTTTTGGTGCCAAGAGAACATTTCACATGCATTCTCATTATCTTTTTAGAAAATGTCTATTTAGTACTAATTTGGCCCCCCTCATTATTCATTCAAATTACCAATTCCAATGACCATCTTATTTTCTTCCCCTATTAAACATAAGATAACAACTCCTATTGCCCATTTGAACAAATTTTTTCAACCCTAGTACAATTTTAATTTTTTTCTTCCTTTTTTGTCCTTCTGACTTATTTAACAGATTTTTGAATTATAACGTGTTGAGAAAGTGGAAGATAGAGAAAGTTTGCCGAAAGGTCACCCAACTCCGCCTGGCGTCCCACGGCCGGTAGCCAGAGTCGCCGGATTCCGGTCACCAAATTTTTTCGCCGGAAATTTTTTTAATTTTTTTTTTCAATATTAAATTACTGACTCTGATTTTAATCAAATTTTTTTTTCGCCGGATTTCAGTCACCAGACTCAGGTTATTGACCCCAGTAAGTAATTTACATATTCTAGATTTCCAGTAATCAAGTTACCGACCCCCAGTAAGTAACTTACAGATTCCAGATTTCCAGTAATCAAGTTACTGACCTCCAGTAATCAGGTTACTGACCCCAAGTAATCAAGTTACTAACCCCCATATGCCAAATCCCACCGTTCAAGAGAAAACATAAATGGAAAAAAGTTGGAAAAAATTACCAAATCTCACCGGTCAAAGAAACACACATGATTATACACGTATGGTGTCCCTTGATGTAATCATCAATCATATCTTCCTTCTTCATCAAATCTCTTTGATTTTTGCCAAAAAAATTACAAAAAGTGTGTTTCATATCCCATCTCTCTCGCTCACTATGCGAGAGCCCTCACTGCAAACTTCAAGTTCGACTTGTACTTTGCTCTTGTAGATCGGTTCCGACCTCAAGAAAGCTTCATGTGAGAAAGATATGGAGTGACATCGATTTGAGGGAGGAGATCAGTGCATCGTCGTTGAGGAGCCAACATCGGCGTCGTCATCAAGGCTTCGTCTGGGTCTTCCGTCGACGTTGTCGTTGAGGTCCTTTGTCGCCGTCTTCTTTGTTGGAAAATCAGAGAGAGGCTTCGTCTAGGTCTTCCGTCGACGTTGTCGTTGAGGTCCTTTGTCGTCGTCTTCTTTGTTGGCAAATAAGAGAGAGAGAGAGAGAGAGAGAGAGAGAGGAAAATGAGGATATTAGGATTTAATATAGGGTAGTTAGGTATTTTTGCCAAGATTCATTGGAGTGGGTAGGTAACATTAGAATGGGCAAGTTTTTCCCTATTTTGCAAATAGTTATTTTCCCTTATATTTTTATTAGTTTGATCACTTTTCACTTTTACATGGTATTATTGAGAAAAATATTGAAAAGTTTAGCTTCCATAAATAATTACAGCTTTGTAAATCGAAATAATATTCAGTAAATGACATAAAACAATGAAACAAAATCTACGTCGGCCTATACTGTTTCCTCCCCGTTCGAGTTTGAGACCTCCTATGCAATCCCCGAAGTTGTTCTTCCCACACTTCCTTGCTGAACACGGATCTCTTCACCTGATCCATACTTAATTCCTCAACTCCCAACCCTATCGATGAGTCCCCAAAACCCAACTGGTAATCGTACATTTGACGCGAAACCGGGTCTGAAAGTGTTTCATATGCCTTTTGAAGCTCGATGAATCGTCTCGTAGACTCCTCTTTTGCGGAGGGAGGGACAACATCAGGGTGAAACTGAAGGGCCAAGTTTCTGTAGGCTTTCTTTATCTCATGCAAGGCTACCTTATTGTTTTTCTCAGAACAAAGTGAAAGCAACTCATAAAAGTTGCTGGCCTTGTTGTTTTTTTGCATGGATAACCCATCATGAGCTCTGCAGGAAATATAGGCTTTCTGGTTTGATGGCATTGGAACCATCTTTGCTAACTTAGAATTGGTGATTTGGAAGAAGATTTCCATGTTCATTTGCTTCTGTGAAAGAGAGAAAGAAGGAAAGAGAGACTGATGTATGTGGAAGAGTTGACAGCCATGCTTGGAATTTATATATGAAACAAAACGAGAGGGAGTTGCCTCCTCTCAATATAAAAATTAGGGTTACAAAATTGTAATTGAGAGCGTTGAATGAGGATTTTGGAATCAAGTCTATGTCATTGCCTATGTGTGGTGGTTTCTTCGCGGTTGTTGCCTGTATTGCATTTGATTGATTGACCATATATATCGTATCGATAATGTTTATAGTATTAAGTTTTGTTTTACTTCACAAATCCAAATCACAATGTACCTAAAACCTTAATTTATAGATCAAGATTAGGCCTGATAATTGCAACTTGTTTCAATCACGGTCATGCATGTTTATCTTTTCCGTTCTATGAATACTAACGCATTACTTAGTCTAGACTTTAGACACCGTGTTTCATAAGTTGACGCTAATATATAATTAATGTGTATCCAGATTGTAGGTATCACATGTACATTTTGAACGTCGACGTAGATAAATTATTTAGAAACCTCAGTCTGAATTCTACAGTAACCTTAGTGATCATATTGAAATACTTGCTAATTCGAGTAATATTTGGGGTTAAATTCAAGTTAGAACTGCAGATGGCATGTATGATTGTTCAGAATCACGCACTGCATGCGACTCTAGGAAGCTTGATTGTAATTAGCCGTTCTTGCGTTTGAACAGGAATGAGATTAGCTTCCCATCGTTTACGACTAATTAAGCAATCTCTTCCTATAAGACAACACTAAAAACAGATTTACCAGAGATTTAGATATTTGAAAAGCAAGCTACGTACAACGACCACAGATAAATTGGAATCATTTTTAAATCCTTTGGGTCCAACGACCAATTCCTTTTCATTGTTTATAGCTGTCTGCACGCTTCTTATTCATCTTCATCTTCTTCTTTTTTGTTGTTTTTTTTTATTTCCCTTTTCCAGTTGCTTGCTGAGATAGACAATTAAGTTGCTTGATCAATTCCAGGTGCGTGCATATATATATAACTAGCATTTCTGAAACCAACAAGACCTAACCATCATAAACAACGTCGGCTATATTCAAATCCATAGCCAGGTCGACCAATTAAGATAAATTTCGTTAGAATTGAAATTTTGCACGACTTTTTCATTGTTTATACGCACACAACGTGTTTCCCTCTGCCGCCGGCCGTCTCAATCTAGCTATTTACCTGTTGGTATTAATCTTTGATTATTACCAAAAGTAATTACTACTTGCCAGGAAGCTTCTACTCTTGGCTAGCATAGTGGGGTTAATTAATTTAATATACAAGCAGCAATATTTCATGTATGTGAGACTTTGAGTATGTAAATCAACAGGTTAATCTCTTGAGTAAACAAACCAAGAAGATAAGACCATATATACATTAAGATAATAGCATTTGAATATCAAGTCATTGTTGCGTACGCTTCGAACAATTAGCAATTTCAAGTTTGCTGCAGTAATTCGATGTTTAAGTAAGCTCAGCAAATCCAAAAGACTGGCAGTTGATATATACTTCATTGACAATGCAGACGAAGTGACGAAGAGTATCAGTCTTCGATCGGGTGAAGAATTATTTAACATTAATGAAGCAGTATTTTGTTGTTTGGGTTTCAAATTAAAGAGAAAATGAAAAATGATTTAGAGAAGTTAAAGGCTATCCTATGTATTGGCTTGAATTTACACGAAACCAACACGAAATGAAACATGCCAAGGCATTTACAGTGATAGTATATTGTCCGGTGTCTTGACTCTTGATCATCGTCAACTTTACATCACTACTGGAAGACAGGTTCGAAGCGACGACTTTTGACGACCGAAGAGACAAAAATTAAGGTCGTCGCTAGAGGTCGTCGCTCCGTTTTCGTCGTTTCGATTCGAGGCGACCACTTTTGCTACAAAAGTCGTCGCTTGGATATTTCAAGCGACGACTTCAAAGTTTGTCGCCACATACTGAGCGACGAAGTTCGGGTCATCTCCTCACATTCGAGGCGATGAATTTTGGGTCGTCGCTTCCAATTCTAGGAGACGAATTTTGGGTGGTCGCTTACAATTTGAGGGGACCAAGTTTGGTTCAAAAGTCGTCGCTAGAGTGTATGGGATGATAAATTTCATGCGACGAATATCAATGTTCGTCGCTTCATGTCTCCATTTTCGTTTTAAAAAAATTTCCCGCCGATTTCGTTTAATTTTGTATTCATGGTTTTTATGTCCAGTTTTTGTCCAGAGTTGGCGGGGAGGCGGTGGAGGAGGCGAAGGAGGAGGTGACAGAGGAGGCGGTGGAGGAGGCGACGAAGTCGGAGAACGAGGAGGCGCTCTGCCGTCGCTGCGGGGTTGGGGAGGAGGAGAGGGAGGGAGGGAGGCGGTGGAGGAGGCGACGGCGACGGCGAGGAGGAGAGGGAGGGAGGGAGGCAGTGGAGGAGGAGAGGGAGGGAGGGAGGGAGGCGGTGGAGGAGGCGACGGCAGAGGAGGAGAGGGAGTGAAGAGGAAGGAGGAGAGGGGGAAGAATTTATATAAAAGGGGAGTGAATTATGGCCGTTAGATCTGGAAAATCTGATGGTTCATAGGGTTGATCCGCGCAATGTGTTTTAATTGGTTATCAGCATGTGGCGCGGATTCTACACTGAAGCGACGAAGTAATACAATATCCGTCGCTTCAATAATATATAAAAGTGAAGCGACGAAGTCATACAAAATTCGTCGCTTCAATAATATTTAAAAGATTATAAAAATTTTATGAGATAATACTCAAGTGTACAACTTTTCGAAGCAACTATATAAAAGAAGTAAAATTTTGAAAAACACTGTGAAATAACATTTGATCGTTATGATGAAATACGGTTATGGTAAAAAAATCACTTAAATCCGACAAAGTTAGAGTCCCGATCGACGCGGTCAACCTTATTTAAACTTATTTCTCTCTATGGGGAACCATAGTATCGGGAGGTAAAAGTTACCAAATTTTTACATGGCTGATTACGTCTCATCTATTTGAGAATTTAATGTTTGGAAGAGTCGACGAAACAAGGTCATCTAAAGGTACGTAATAGGGTTTTCGTGTGATAAGTTTTATGAAAATATGGTTGACCGTTTCGATCGAGCGTCGAACGTTTACGAAACGAGCTGATTTTTATACTCTACTCATATTTAACTATAACGATCACATCAGACGGTCAAAATTTTCATTTTGTGAATTTAGCCATTATAACGACAACATGCTTATTAATACGGTATAACTTGATTATAAGATTATGCTCAAGTGTACAACTTTTCGAAGCAACTATATAAAAGAAGTAAAATTTTGAAAAACACTGTGAAATAACATTTGATCGTTATGATGAAATACGGTTATGGTAAAAAAATAACTTAAATTCGACAAAGTTAGAGCATCGATCGATGCGGTTAACCTTATTTAAAACATATAAAACTGCCGTTTTGAAGGCCTAAACGAACTCGAAAGCCCGAAAAAGCCCACACATCGTGGTAAAGCGATGAGTTTGACTCCTGGCGTCGTTTCCTTTCCGAAAATGTATTACAATCGTCAATCGGACACCAAATGTCAAATCTACAACTCTCCAAACTATGAAAATATGGTTGACCAGATTTCAAAACATGAAGCGACGACTATTGCTCAAAACTTGTCGCTTCGTATAACAAGTCAGCGACGAATATTGACGAAAGTTATAAATTCCGTCGCTTGAATTTTACGTCGGCGACGAATTTTGAATTTTCGTCGCTACAGTTTACAAAACATTATTGGGAGGCGACAACAAACCAATATTCGTCGCTTCAATAAGATGTGAGCGACGACTATTGATCAAAAGTCGTCGCTCTCGTTTTCTGAAGCGACCAATCCAATATTGGTCGCCTCAATGTGTTGAGACGACGAACTTTGATTTTCCCGTTTCAATATTGGTCGCTTCAGACCTGATTTCCAGTAGTGCATATAGAACTGTATATATCCTATCTCAAGTAGATTCGTGACCGAATATGGAGTCAATGGAATGATGGATCCAACCAAAGTGAACAGATTTACATGTATTTGTTTATCATTCTGTTTGTTTAACTTTATATATTTGGTAGTATTATGAACCTTTAGATCTGTCAAATACTGTAGAGAAGGTCCAAACCGATAGGCCGCCACCAAGAACATGAATGCAAAGATAAGACTTTGAGAGATTCTGATAACATCAAATAGATTTTGAATTGGGTTTGTTTACTGGTTGCATGTTCAAAACCGTAACATTAATCCACAAGACAGTCCAAGACTTCATGAACTTGTTCTTGTTTTCTTTCATTTATCATCTTTTCTCAGTATATATATAATTCATCTTAGGCTGGGAAAGGACTTCGTGTTAAAAGTAGGTGTATGTTGTGCATGTGTGTGTGTATATATATATATATATATACTTCCAGGCCGGTTAGAAGGGAAAATAGGTCAGAAATATACTAGATTTATGAGATATTACAAAATTGACCGACCCTTAAGGGTTCGACAGAAAGAGCCAATTTTTAGAGTACAAAAACATATTCAAAAATTTAGACCTGGCATTTGGACGGGTTGGACGGGTTACGGGCGGGTTGTGCCTGGTTCGCGGGCTAAACGGGTTCAACCCGTTGGGTTCGCGGGTTACCTGTTGGAACCCGTTAAGCCCGTTAAGATTTTTTATTTTTTTTTAAACTTTTTTTTGGTTTATTATAATATTTTCATAATACTCTTTTTCCTATCTGTAATTTTTTTTTATTTTTCAGTGTAAGAGCAAGGAGAATATGATAAATCTAACTGATAACAAATTTATTATTTTACAAAATACTCAAACCTTTTGAAAATTACCCTCATAAAATCAATAATTTAAATCTTAATATATATATTAAATCTGTTTTACTCATGGATCATTAAATCATATTCACACATCAAAAGTCGATAATACAACATGAAGTGATGAAACTAAAAGTGCAAAGATCTACATATCACCACAATATTACACCAAAAGTCGATATAAGTATATGAAGTGGTGAAACCAAAAGTGCAAAGTTCTACATATCACCACAATATTACATCAAAAGTCGATATAAGTATATGAAGTGGTGAAACCAAAAGTGCAAAGATCTTCAGTTTGTTTGACTTTGTTGATCTATTGTCAAATCCAATACATCTTCAGTGAGTTGCTCCAAATTAGCTTGGTCTTCGTCTAAAATAAATATAAGAAAAAAAAATAATTAAAATGAGATAAATTAATATTCACATGAAGATATGACAAAAAATTGTAATAAAGGATAGAAAAATATACATATCTTATCGAACAACCAATCTCTAGTACATAGCAACGCTTGAACAGTTTCAGGCAATAAAGAGATACAGTATTGGTCCATCACTCTACCAGCAATACTAAATGCAGATTTCGATGCTACCGTAGATATAGGAATAGTGAGCACATCACCTGCCAAACGGGAAAGTATAGGGTATCAAAGCTGTTCCATCCTCCACCAAGATAGAACATCCAATTCCATCCTCCTATCCAACCTTTCTTCATCAAGATACTTGTCAAGTTCAGTTTTCCTACTCGAACTTGACCGGTTCTTGTAAGAGGCATCAAAGTCCTCCCAATATAAACCAAACATGAAAATAAGTCATAATGTATCAATACAAGAAAATACAACCAAGCTCAGTCTATATAAAGATGAAGGAGAAAAATCGGTGAAACTAGAGGTAACTAATATTAAAACATTAGCATTTCATATGTAGAAGACTATTATTTGTAATTACCTGCAAAATGTTCTATTCATCTTCAGTTTGAGAACAAACTTCATTCATAAAACAACTTGTGTCATCAGCATTAGACCACCTCTCCACATATACATCAAATAGGGATGATAAAGTATCACTGAATTTCTTCAGTTCATCAGAGTTTTCGCCATAGAGTTTCTTATAAGTCCACTTAACAAAATCCATCTTATACCGAGGGTCCATCACAACTGCAATACCAAGCACTAAGCTGTAACCTGCCCAATATTTTTCGAACTTCATATTCATCTCATTTTCCATTCGTCTCATGAAGTCGTCTTTGTGTGCCATTGCTAGTTGAATGTTATGTTGGATGACAAACACTTTGGGAAAAAACAAGTTCGAAGTGGAATACTTAATTGGTTCTAGAAAACAAGCATGTGACCTCATAAAAGTATCCAAGAAACTTAGAGATCGTCCCTATTCTGAACATTAGACTTCTCACTTTCATATTTTGAATCAAAATGAACAAGCTTTAATGCCATTAAGACCTGAGAGGGTAAATTTCACTCTCCTTGATTTGTTGTCTAACATAATTTTTAGATGGCTTTATGTCCTACCTTAGCTTGTCAAACGTACCTTCATGTTATAATTAGTGGATAGCTAAGGTTAAGAGAAATTGTGAGAATCATTTTGGTCTTTAATTAACAATTAGCTCTAGTCAAGAATTAAATTGTGAAAGAATGGCAAAGTTGGAATCGAAATCTCTCGTGGAGCCGCCTCTGATATCCAAATTAGATAGACAGTAACATTTGGGAGACATTATTGGTGCCAGAATTCTCCTAGCCAACAGGTAAAGTGAACGAAGATGTAAACAAATTATCAATTATGTATACCAGCAAACTTGCGTGCAGAGCATGCACATGCATTAAACCATATATGGACACACACCTACACCTTTCATTTGAAAAAAAACCAGAGCCTTCCAGGACTAGCTAGGTTGCCAGAAGTATTTTGAGGTCGAGAACTTGCTGTGATCGGAAAGATAACCTAGATTAAGAACAAATGCATCTGAGGCCCGCCACAGACCGGTGACCTGACGCGGCTGGCTCAAACTTCAATCCTCAGGGTCGGCCCTGAGTGATCAATCCCTGTGGCTGGGCAAAACCGAAAAGATGAAGAACTCTAACTGATCGAATTTGATTGCTTAAACAAAATTTTTGTTATATAATGTAATAAGCGGAATTGAAACTGTTCGATAGTGATCGTCATCAAGTGAACGGGAGGAACTAGTTGAGCGGTTTGCCCATGCAGAATAAGCTAATTTCGATTCCAAGAGATGCTTCTACCAGCACCATTTTCAAAACATGCATGTTCATCTTCATAAATCCATATATAGTTTCCATCACAGCTTATCCAGATTCTTCCCCAAAAAAATTCATGGGGTCGATCTGCATAATTATATATGGTTTCCAGATTCTGCACTATGAAAGCATCGTTATTATCTTTCTGTCTTCTTTTTCTTCTGTCCATATTGGAAACAAACAGGCTAAAGGAAATCATATAAAGGTGTGGTAATTAATAATGGATAAGGATTTTCTCCTAATCTTTTCTTTCACCTTACCCTCCTTACATTCCATCTAATAGCTCACAAGTGTAGAAAAAAATAACAAGAGATTGTGAGCCATTAGATGGACGATAAGGAAGGTAATGTGAAAGAAAATATTAAAAGAGGATCCGAATCCATTAATAATAGAACCAAGCAAAAGAAAACATGATGAACTCACGGGATTCAAACTTCACCAAAGGGTTTGGAGAACTGTCCAGAACATGCATAAAAAAGCACAAACGAACATCCCCAGTACACTCCACTTCAACAGTATAATCAGCAGTTCAGTACAAGATTCCAAACCCCTCTTTTGAAAAGTTTAGCTCGAGGACTCAAAGACCCACCTTCTTGACAGGTCTAAGCACATTATTGGTGTACGTCTGTTCTTTACAACGAGTAGAAGCTACAAATTTGGGGTTGGTTCATTGTGCATATATATATATATATATATATATATATATATATATATATGTAGCTAATTACCTGAGTAGACTTGCTCTTATGGTAAGTTTGAAAATTAAGAACCAAAAAACTTGATCCTCATAATTGTTTGCATGTATGTCACATATTTGTACGCACTAGTAATTAATATTATGTATCAATTACTATATATCATGTAGATGAATCATGAAATCAGCTTCAATCCGTTTTTTCGTAGTCTAATTATATATACAATCTGACATATACTAGATAGATTGCTGAGAGTTAGAACTTGATCTATGACATTACAGTGTTGGATATTTCGGATTATAATTTTGTAGTCTTATTTTTAATTTCTGATTCATATATGCATTTTTCAAAAAAAAAAAAAAAAAAAAACTAGAGCTTTCCTCGAAAACATTATTAAAGTTTGATGCTGAATCGATGATCACAATACAATACTATAGCTACAAAATGATGAAAGGACAACGGTGCAGATGCTTTAATACGATGATGTGACTTGTGCATGGTGAAGTAATATAAGTCCATGAGCTTCTTATCCTAGGTCGACGGAATATGGTCATAGCCTCATAGGATTACAACATTGTTTGTTATTTTTTCTCTCCTTTAGAGAACTCACTTACCATTACTGTCAACACATAATACAAGTAGATCAAGTATACGTAGTACGTTAATGGTCGAGAATCGTAACTCGTGAGTTTACGTTGAGAAAACAATACATAGAGAACAAGCAGCACAAACTTCATTAAACGCTTCCTCTTCCGGATCCGGAGCGAGTCACCGTGGCGGCGGGAGATCGCCGACGACATTGCTCGGCCAGGAGAGAGGAATTCTCTATCTGTTCGTGTTTTTCGTACGCGCGTGAACCTTTTGAGAAGAAGGGTCCAGGAGATGATGATCGACATGTTGAAACCCCAACCCAGCGTTTGCTTTTGAGGCTTCAAAGAAATTTCCATATTGAAACAACAAAAATGGAAAGAAAATTATATGGAGCTAGTACAAACTTTGATGTCAACACACGGATAATAATAACATTGCTGTAATGGCCTATCATGCCCCAAAGAGACATTACTTTAATTTGATGTAGATGTAAATACGTAATCAATTAGGAAGAAAGCTCCAACACCAAATGTGGACCAAATCATTCTGACAATAATGCCACAAAATATTGTACTTTGATACAATTAACAAGAATCAGTGAACTGCATTATGATTTTATTGGCGGATAAATTAGCACATTTACCTCATATTTTTTATGCAAGTCATTCTCCTATTGTATGTTTCACTGTCTTCTTCTTTAATTTGGTGTCCTAAGTGTTCCATTTGGATAAGCTGGGAATGAAACTAGATAGAGGTTTTGTAATTTAGTTTTGATTATTTATGTCGGAAAAAAAAAAACTATAATATGTTATTAAGTTGTAACCCTGTTGGTTAATTAGAATAACCGAAAAATAAGAATAACCAACACCATGGAGGCCAGATTACAAACATTAATGTCATTTACATCATCAGATATATGATCGAAATCGGGATAAAATAATTAAAATTTAATAAAATTAGCACATCATCGATGATTTCCAGAATTGTGGAGAGAATAATGAAAATGATCGAAGAACTGTGGAGTAGCAGCCTTGCGTGGAAATGAAGAAATAATTTGAATGTTTTTTTCGGCGGAGGAAGACCACTCGATGTGCGCATGGAGCCATGCATGGTGCAGAGTAGATGACCACAAATCCATTTCGTGGTGATCGAGCGCGCGCACATATGGCCCTAGCTCGATTGAGAGATGGAGGCCGGCATAGAGCCAACGACAGGGAGTCTTTGTCCTTTGATTTGTACCTATCACCACGACAATGACAAAAAAAAAAAAAAAAAAAACTTCTCTAATTATATTATAGCCTTCATTTCCCTTCTTCACTTCCTTTTCATTCAGTGTAGTCACTTCAATTCACTTCACTTCCTTTATTGCCTTCCATCTCTAGAATTATTGAATCACAGCATACCGAATTCTACCACACTATCACTTTAAAGTATGTAACCTATTGGGATTTCAGAATCATGAGATTAGTATGCCGGAAAAACACACGTTGCTAAATGTTTGTTAAATCTGATTTGTTTCATGTAAATTTTATAACTTTAGGCTTCAAGACAGTAAATCATGTATTTGAGTTCTAGTAATTGTGTTTGTCGAATTAGAAGTACGTTATGGATAAGTAACAATTATTGCCCATCAGATCAGAAAAGTGAAAGTGTGCATGTGTTACATTGTGTACAAGTTCTTGCTACACATCATTATTAATTAGAACGATATTGGTTTGTACCAGACGGTTCGAAAAAACATGCAAACTCTTAGTAATTTTATTTAAAATGAAACTGTGAATAGAAATGCATGGCGCAACCACTGTATTAATATACCATTGAGCAAGTGATCGCAACCATTAAATAGACAGACCCGAAAAACGATTGCTCAAATCAACTTATTTTTGAAAGTTTAAATAATGTTTGAATTCTCAAACTGACAGTTAACGACATAAAAATAAACATTTGATGTAGGAAGGATGACAGCCAACATTGAAGAGCAGCTTGACCATTGCAAGTGAAAGGCCGTGCGCCAGAAACGTCATCCGCTAAGGGTGGTTCATCCGCCAGACGATATCCGCTAGACATCATCCGCCAGACGACATCCGCCAGACGTCGTCCGCCATAAAGGCTAGAGCCCGGTTTACTACAGTTTTGGCATCTGGCGTCCGAATGACGATTGTGATACCTTTCCGGAAAGGGAACGACGCCAGGAATCAAACATTCCTAGTCCTTTATAATTGCCCTTTAGTTGTAAGAATTTGACAAAGTTTATGAAATGACACTCTATCCATCCTTAGTTGATCAACACATATTACATCACTCTCATAAACAAGTTCATACAGATATGACAATTATCTAAACACTCTTGTGGGTGAATATGAGTATGTGATTCGTTTTCGAGGTTGAGTTCCTAAAAATGAATGAGCAAAACCAGCATTGCACACAACAAAAATAACCCGGAGAAGAACAATCAGTTCATTTACGATAACAAGAAGCTTTTGTTTTGTTGACAAAGCTAAACGAGCCATTCACTCTACAAAACAAGAAGAAAAAGAGCAAAAAAAAAAAAAACATGAACTAGGAATAATTAGTTGAAATAAATATCCTAAATACAGCCATTAGAAAGAAGGATATGATTAATATTAAACAAGATACTAAATCAGTTTAAGCACATATCCTAAATTTACATAGCCTAAATCAGTTAAAATACATATCCTAATATGACCTTCTTAGCAACTAAGATTATATCCATTAATGACATAGGATTCAAATATAAACTAGTACATAATCACAGAGCAAAAAACCACTCAAGGCATGATAGAACAAGTAAAGTTTGACTGTTAATCACATTACATTCTCTCATTCAGGCTACAACAAAGATAAACTGATTACATAGTCTCTGACTCTTCTACTCATCATCAAGATCAGATCATCCACTTATCATTGACAATGAACATGTAATTAATGTGGCGAAAACAAAAGTATTGGTTTAGCTGTAGAACTTAGAAAAAGATAACTAATAGCCAAAAAATGCTCAAGTGGTTTAGCTTCCTATTAAGCATCTGATCTACAACAGAAAAAAAAGGAACAAACCGCAAAACACACCCCAAACTTTCTAAGATTCATCAAACATCCAAATTCTCATTCTCTCAATGAAAAAAATGGGTGCAAGAACATACAAAATCTTCCTTTTTAAGCTACAAACAAACAAAATATTAAACATTTTTATCTAATAATTCTCAAATCCCAGCAAGTACTGCAAGATAAGAACACCTCCCCTTTTGACCAAAATTCACCTCCAAAGCCTAAAGCTCTCAAATTTTCTCAATGATCAAACACCCACTAATCTCAAACAACCACAATACACAACAGCAAAGTAAACCACCCAATATTACATATGAAAAAGTACTTAGAAATATGAGGTGATTAAGATCAATAAATAGATCGAAGAGGATGAAGGTGAGGTTAACAAATCCATACCTTAAATCAGTTGTATTGCTTAATCTCAAATGCGATGGTGCTTCAGTTTAGTGAAGAGGGAGGCTGCGCATGATAGGCTTGTTTCTGCCTAAACCCGGGGGCCTGGTAGATACAGATGAATCCAACTCGATCTCCTGCAAACCTGCTTACTAAGGGGAATACCGGGCGGGCCGGCCTTCTCCTCTCCGATGCCTAAGTTAGTATAGTTGGAATATATATAACTTGAGCACGTATGTAAGCGGTGAGTGAGATCAGTTACCTATTGATGAGGGTAGTTGGGGCCCTTATATAGGTGGTTGGGGGTGAGGGCTGGCCTCACCCTTCGATGTGGGACTGGTTCCCTACAAAGGGCAGTTCTGGTGACCTCTTTGGCAGGCAGGCGCCCCCGGTCCCAGGGTCCCTGGCACCCGGATAGACTGCTGGACCCCGAGGCCGGGTGCTGGTGGTTCGGTCCTGGGCCTCGGGCCGGGCCCTGGTGCACTTGTTGCGGGTCTGTGGGCCTGGTGTAGCCCCTCTGCGGCTACTGTCAACAAGGCTGATGAAGGATAAGAGTTGCGATGGTGAGAGAGTGAAAGGGGAGGCTGCGGGATGGTTAGGGTGAAGGGGTGTTTTTGGTTTTCCAAAAAAATTCAGGGACCAAGTTGGAAGTAAAAATTCATTCAGCCATTGATTGAAATTAATACCATATCCTTCTCCCGGAATTGAAACGGGGGATTCATTCCGGATCCAACAGTGGGACCCACACACTTTTCCATTCCGGATGGAGAAGTAAACGTCAATCACTGTGCGTAAAAGGAATCAATCATGAAGGATTGATTCCGATTACGAGGATGTAAACGCCCCGAAATTCGATTAAAAAGCTTGTACGTGGTATTTTTGCCATAATTTACAAATTGTTGTAGGAGAAATAGATTGATAAATCTCTCTCTGTTTATTCATTGATAAGGAGGCCTTTATATAGGCATTACATCAAGTATCCCTGGCGAACAGGGATTCCCTATCTAATAGAGTATCTAGACTTCTAGTCTTATTAGGGCAAGACACACCACGGAAGTTACGGAGTTAACCTTCCTTGAACACTCCCCCTTGTGTCACGTCCTCAATGGTGCATGAGCTGTTGCCTCGTTAAAACCTTTGCCAGCAAACAAAAACCTCTTGGGCAAAAATAAAAGCATGGTCTAAGGAAAAAGAGTACAACGCACCAACTACAAGTATGTGAGACATGCATAACTAGGCTCCCCCTGAAGTCTAGATGAGAACTCCCTCTGATAGTCAATCAGTCTTTGAGTTCGGATAAGCGACACATTCCAATGCGCTTTACATGCTTCATAAATGTAGATTTAGGTAGAGACTTGGTGAACAGATCCGCTGCATTTTCTTCTGAGCTGACTTGCTTCACTTGAATATTCAAAGTCTCTTGCTGCTGCTGATTGTAGAAGAACTTAGGCGAAATGTGTTTAGTATTGTCACCCTTAATGTATCCCAACTTCATCTGCTCAATGCATGCTGCATTATCTTCAAATATGCAAGTTGGTCCCATCGTAGTAGACTCAAGTCCACTAGACTCTCGAATGTGAGATATAACTGAGCGAAGCCAAATACATTCTTTGACTGCTTCATATAGTGCAATAATCTCAGCATGGTTCGAGGAGGTAGCAACAAGGGTTTGCTTGGTTGATCTCCAAGATATCGCCGTATTCCCGATGGTAAAAACATAACCTGTTTGGGAACGTCCTTTGTGTGGATCTGATAAATATCCAGCATCAGCAAATCCTACCATCACATCATTTGGTGTATCTGAGTAGGAGGGGGTATCGCCAAAGCCGTATCGGGACCACGACTTAGCATCCGCGGGTCCGGATAAGTTGGCGGATATGGCTGCAAGATGGCGGATGGATGAACCAAAGCCAGTCTTGGCGGATATGGCTGGCGGATGGCAATCCGAGCCATGGTTTGTGCTGTTAGATGCAAGAGATCGACTATGTGTCGAATCCTGATGAGTGTATCGATAGTACAAGCCCATGTCAAGGGTTCCTTTAAGGTATCGGAAGATGTTCTTGATTCCAACCCAATGACGTTGTGTTGGCGCAGAGCTAAATCTAGCTAACAAGTTCACAGAGAAAGCGATGTCTGGTCTAGTACACTGAGCTAAGTATAACAAAGCTCCAATCGCACTAAGATATGGATATTCAGCTCCCAAGACCTCTTCGTCATCTTCTTTCGGACGAAAGGGATCTTTGTTGATATCCAGACTTCTAACGACCATGGGAGTGCCTGTAGGATGCATAACTTTGTCCATGTTAAATCGCCTGAGCATCTTTCGGACATATGCAGACTGGTGTATAAAAATTCCACCACTTCGGTGCTCTAGTTCTAAGCCTAGGCAAAACCGAGTCCTTCCCAGATCTTTCATCTCGAATTCGGATTTCAAATAGCTAGCGGTCTCATTGATCTCATTCAGAGTTCCAATAATGTTCATATCATCGACATAGACGGCTATAATGGCAAATCCTGAACTTGTTCTCTTTATGAACACACAAGGGCACAACTCATCATTCTTGTATCCTTTCCCAATCAAGTAATCACTTAACCGTGTGTACCACATCCTACCAGATTGTCGGAGTCCATATAGAGATCGTCTCAACCTGATAGCAAATGAACTTCGTGGTTTTTGCTCACTTGACTTGGGTAACGAAAGTCCTTCTGGCACTTTCATGTACATCTCCGTATCTAGGTCCCCATAAAGATACGCAGTTACAACATCCATAAGCTGCATATTGAGTCTCTCTGAGACTACCAAACTTATTAAGTATCGGAAGGTAATAGTATCCATGACAGGAGAATACGTCTCCTCATAATCAATTCCAGGGCGTTGAGAAAAACCTTGCGCCACGAGTCGAGCTTTATATCGCTGGACTTCGCCATTCTCATTGCGCTTATGACAAAGACCCATTTATGTCCAACAGGCTTCACGTTCGGCGGTGTAGGCACAACCGGTCCGAAAACTTGCCTTTTCTTTAGAGAGTCTAGTTCAGCCTGGATTGCTTCTTCCCACTTCGGCCAATCCGCCCTACGTTGACATTCATCAACAGTGCGGGGTTCCATATCGTCGTCGTCAATAACTTCTTGAGCAACGGCGTAGGCGAATGCATCATCGATATACATGGAATTTCTTTCCATCAGATTGTGCATGCATAAGTAGTTTAGTGAGATTTCCTTGTTCTCCAACATCAACAGTGAGTCTGAGGCGTCCCCCAGATGATTCAGAGTTGATTCTTGGACATAGGTATAGTCGGAGACAATCTCGTGTGACGGCGTCACAGTATCAATGATGAACGGATCGCTTTGTGCCTGGACACATGCCCTCTTTCTAGGTACATTGTCTTTGGAACCGATTAGTCTCCCCCTCTTTCTAGGAGGATCCGAAGTCGACGCCGGCTCTCCACTTGGAGGTGCCGAGCCTAGGCTGCCGATGGCACCTAGGGCTGCGGGTCCGAGACAGGCGGCGCGTGCTCGCGCATGGCGAGGAATGTTAAGCCTTGCAGGTACATTCGCAGCAGGTATGGTTGATCTTGTCACTTTCGCAATATCAGTAAAGGAGTCGGGCATCGTATCCGCCACCTTTTGTAGTTCTAATATGCGTTGTATTTCAGTCTCACACTGAGACGTACGGGGATCATAATGAGACATAGTGGGAGAGAACCACGTCAATTCCTGACGTTCATTTGGGACGGATGCGGCCCCATCTCCCCCTAACGGCGGGAAGGATGTCTCATCAAAGTGACAATCTGCAAATCTTGCAGTAAACATATCACCTGTCATAGGCTCTATATAGCGGACAATAGTTGGTGCTTCATATCCAACATAAATAGCTGATCGTCGTTGTGGACCCATCTTGGTACGCAGTGGAGGCGTGATAGGCACATATACGGCACAACCAAAAGTACGCAGATGCGAAATATCAGGCTCGTAACCAGTTACCAACTGGTACGCACTAAATGGTTGGCTATCTGTGGGTCGTAGACGAATAAGCATAGCTGCATGTAATATTGCATATCCCCATGCCGAAACTGGCAAGTTTGTGGCCATGACAAGAGACCTAGCTACAAGCTGTAGTCTCTTGATAGCGGCTTCTGCAAGACCGTTCTGAGAATGAACGTGGGGTACGGGATGTTCAACTTCAATCCCAACTGACATGCAATAGTCATCAAAACACTTTGAGGTAAACTCTCCAGCATTATCCAGTCTGATGGACTTAATCGGATTGTCCGGGTGGTGAGCCCGAAGCTTAATAATCTGAGCTAGGAGTTTAGCGAATGCAGCATTCCTCGTGGACAACAACGCTACGTGTGACCAACGCGTTGATGCATCAACCAGAACCATGAAATATCGAAATGGTCCGCATTCTGGTGTTATAGGTCCACAAATATCACCTTGTATTCGTTGTAGAAACGGAATATTCTGTTTATTATCAATAGCAAAAGATGGTCTTGCGTGAAGTTTTGCTAGTGAACAAGCTTTACAAAACGAACGATGAGTATTAGACATCGCTACAGAAGCATGAGAAGCAGGAGGGGACCGAACCTCTCCTTGGAACCGAGAGGCGGCTATCGACGGCACGGCCGAACCGAGGCCGAGGCGCCCTCTGTGCTTTTGTGATCGGAAAAATGGATGACCGTGGGAGCATTTCAAAATACGGATCATCAGATCACGACCCGGATGACCGAGTCTATCATGCCAAAGCTTATAAGCATCAGAATCACATAATATAACAACATGAGATTCGTTGGCTCGAATGGTTGTGAAATACATGCCATTGCGAACTCGCTTACACTTCTCCACAATGCGAGTGCGCATAGATTGAGTGGAGGTGATCAACAGATATTCAGTTCCATCTTCAACATAAGTGCTGAGGTGATAGTCATTGTCACGCACATCCTTGAAAGCTAGCAAGGTTCTTGGCGCCTTAGGCGCATATAGGGCGTCCTCTACCCGAATCTCAGTGCCATTTGGCAGTAAGAATTGAGCAGTGCCACGACCCTTAATTACGGGTCCAGTTCCTGTCATCGTAGATAATGACGATTCTCTTGGCGTAAAATCCGAAAACAATTGCCGATTCCTCAGAATCGTGTGAGTTGTTGCACAATCCAACAAACACTCAATCTCGCCTTGATACATCTACAAAAACAATGTAAATTGAATCAATAGTCTACTTTAGACTTTGGCGAACACTTTAAAGTAAGTGTACTGAGACAATATATCATCACAAAATGAAGTGCATTAAGGCCAATAACATAGTCATGGCAACGACAAAACTTGAGAGAAAGATATAAGCCGCATTTTAATCACCGAGTATCACCATTGATAATCATAGCCTAGTTCAGAGATTGAGACCGGACACCGTCGTAGGTGGCGTGGCCGAGCCAAGGCCGAGGCCAAGGCAAAGGCCGGGGCCAAGCCAAAGCCGAAGCTGTGGTAAGGCCAAAGCGACCCAGAGGCCAAGCCGAAGCAAGGCGAGTGGTGAGAATCGGTCAGGCATTGAGGCAATGCGATGCGACGGTTGAGCTAAATCCGAAGCATGGCGAGTCCGAAGACACTTCGTTGCCGAGCCATTGATGCAAAAGTTGCATTTGTTTGATAGGCTATCGATTGTTGGTTTCAAAAACCGGATTCGGTGCTGAGCCAAGCTGGCGATTGGCCATGGCGAGTGAGGCCTAGCGAGTCGTGGCCAAGCGCTTAGGCTTTGGCGAGCGAGGTTTGGCGGATCGCAGCCAAGTTGGCGGATCGCTGATCGCGGATCGCGGATTAGTTGGCGAATAGACATGGCGAGCGAGGCCTGGCGGATCGCGGCCAAGTTGGCGGATAGCGGATCGCGGATCACGGATCGCGGATCTCGGATCGCGGATCGTGCATCGCGGCTCGCGGATGGCGTATCGCGGATCGCGGATGGCGTATCGCGGATCGCGGATGGCGTATCGCGTATCGCGGATCTCTCCTTTTGTCTTTTGTGATTTTTCGGATATGAGTTAACATCACCAGAATTTTGGTGAACTCAAAATGATTATGCCATTGAGAATTGGACGCATTGAACCAATTTTGCTTTCAGGGATGTAAAAATCTCAAATCATTCGTAGAATAAGATAGATTTTATTGATGACAACTCAAAAATACATCATGGTTGTTCTAAATAGAACGACTTATCGAACAAAGTCGTGATTTATTGACTATTCTGTCAAAATAACAATCAAAATCAAACTTGAACACGTATCTCATGACCTAAGTCAAATACTTATTCATAGTCTGGAGTATCATACTCCTGAGTCCTACGTTTCTTGGTAGGTTGGAAGTCATCGATGGCGAAGTTCGTATTTTCCTCATCGTATACTTCTTCCTCAAAGTCTCCTACATAGTGTGCTTCTTGTTCTATGTATTGTTTGTGTTTCTTGTAAGCGGCTTGAATATCTCTGCTTGCTATGCAATCGCGTTGGAGATGATTCGTAGAACCACATTTGAAGCAAGGAGCCGAAGCATTGTTCGGCGTATGGCCACCACGCCTGGGACCGGAACCAAAACTGTTCCTCCCTCTGGGAGCGGCGGCTCTGCCATCATCCTTTGTCCAAGAAAGCGGTCGGCCACGGCCGACGCCTCTTCTCCCTCCTCGTCCGCCACGTATTGCTCTTGGCGTACGTGGTGGCGGTGCTTGACGTTCATGAGGTTGATGCTTCTGCTTAAAAGCTTTACCACGGGCTTGATGAGATTCCGCAATGAATTTCGGTCCTCGAGGCCTCTTATTGGTGGTAAGAATCAACTCATGGTACCTCTCCTTTCTCTGAAGGACATTCATCAAATCGCTGAAGGTTTTGATAGTGCCTTTCTCGCGGAGATCGCGGTACTGATGCGACAACATGGACGCAGATTCTGGGAACGTCGTGAAAGTCTTCTCCATCATATCATCATCGGTCTTTTCGACCCCACAAAAGCTCAAATCAGATTGCAAGTTTAGCATAGTCTGATGATATTCCTGGACGGAATCAAAATCCAGTAAGCGGATTTGCTCCCAATCAGACATGAGGTCTGGGAGTTGTGCGTCATGCACATTGTCGAAGCGGTCCTTGAGGATATCCCATAGCTCTTTGGGATCAGTTTTCCTCAGGTATTGCTTCTTGAGCGTTGGATGGATATGGCGCCTGAGAAACATCAGGGCTTGTGCTTTCTGTTCAGGAGAAGCGTGTAAGCTTTCATCCTCAGGAGGGTTGATGGTGGCAGTAAATCTTTTACCAATGAAAGTGTTCTCAACATCTGAGACCCACCTCTTGTATTCCTTGCCTTGGACATCCAAGATGTCAAATTCTGGACGCTGAGTGTCAGCCATCTACAGAACACAAACAGGGAGACGTTAGTATATTTGAATACTAATCAAGTTTGATTGTTCTTTTAGAACAGTGCCAAGATATATCATGGTCACATAAATCGATGCTTAACGTGACTTCAAGTCACAATCGATATCTTCCCTTTGTTTTCTTTCCAAAAAAGAATAATACGTTATGGTTCACAGTGACATCACAGTCACAAGCATAACGGTGGCCGGTAACATCACAGTTACCCCAATAAACGTTGGCACCGGGGTGACTAAATCCCCGTATGCCGTCCCGAGAAGCGATAGAATCGGGATGAAGAAGCAGGGACACGGAAAGGTCCCGGAAGAAAACAAAACCCAACTATTGAAATTTTCATAAGCGGGAACGTTTATAAAAATATTTACCTCTTCAAGAGAAGCTTGATCAAACGAAACTTGACTCTTGGGGAAGCTTGTTTTCTTCGACTTTTCTTGATTTCTTCTTAGCCACGAATAAGGGTTCGCGGATCGCTTGCTTGGCTTGCGAGCAATTTTGATCGTCTGGCGGATGCGTGCAAAAAGTAACACGCAAGGGAGAGCTGCTGGCGAGCGGGTTGTCTGCCTAGAGGCAGAGGAGGAGCAGTACTCGAGGGTACAGTGCGGCAGGCGAACAGCGCAGATGCTGCTGAGAAGAGGCCGACGGTGCCGAAGGGAAGAATCGGCGGCCGACGGTAGGTTAGGGTTTCGAAAAAAAATTCGGAATTAGGGTTTCTAGGGTTTATTAGACGGGAGGCTAGAGCATCGTGCTGATAACGTGTTGTAGGAGAAATAGATTGATAAATCTCTCTCTGTTTATTCATTGATAAGGAGGCCTTTATATAGGCATTACATCAAGTATCCCTGGCGAACAGGGATTCCCTATCTAATAGAGTATCTAGACTTCTAGTCTTATTAGGGCAAGACACACCACGGAAGTTACGGAGTTAACCTTCCTTGAACACAAATGATATAACCTTGCCTCACCAACCACCACGTGTCACCCAAAGATAGCCACGTAGTCCTCTGATGCCCAATCCCCAAACAAAACGGACCGATTTCCACCGTGTCATACCACGCCTCCTCCACCGCCAGTGGCAAAACCACCGTTTTCTAGCACCTTCTTCGACCGTCGAACCAACAACCCTTTTCTCTACAAGAAGCTCCTCGTCAGATCCCGCCACGTGTAGACCATGACGCTAACATTAGTCCTTCTCACGTGCCAACCTTAACATTTTTTAATTTTCTTTAAACTTCCATCTGGGGTTTCGGGCTTTTTGCATGGTACCAAAGAGGCCAATAATACAGGGGCACTCCAGGCCACTAGGTCACGCCACGTGTAACTTCTACGCCGTCTCCACCCCTATAAATACATTCCTTCGAGCCAAGGTGAAGGAGAAGATTGAGATTGAGAGGTAGTAGTAGCATTTCCAGAGAGATAGAGGGAGAGAGGGTTTGATTTTCCGGCCAAAACAAACCAGAAAAACAAAAAATGTTCATCGAGAGTTTTAGGGTTGAGTCCCCCAACGTTGAGTACACTGAGAATGAGATTCATTCCGTGTACACCTACGAGACCACTGAGCTTGTCCATGAGAACAGGAAGGGAACCTATCAGTGGATTGTTAAGCCTAAGTCTGTCAAATACGAATTCAAGACTGATGTTCATGTCCCCAAACTAGGGTTTGTACCCAGTTCATAATTCTTGTTTTCGTTTACGAAATTGAAATGATTTGTAATCTAATTTTTCGTTTGTGATTAACAGGGTAATGCTTGTGGGATGGGGTGGGAACAATGGCTCAACTCTAACTGCTGGTGTCATTGCTAACAGAGAGTGAGTTTTTCAATCTCTGTCATCTACTACCTGCATTTGGTTTTTCATCGGTTGTTTGAATCTCTGGAATAACGTTCATGTTTCAGCTTCAACTGAGTTGTTTTGTCCCTATGTGAAATTTTATATTAATTCCAAGATTTGGGTATTGTGAATTTTCAGAGGAATCTCTTGGGCAACCAAGGACAAGGTGCAACAAGCCAATTACTTTGGCTCACTCACCCAAGCTTCATCGATTCGTGTTGGCTCTTTCAATGGGGAAGAGATTTATGCTCCATTCAAGAGCCTTCTTCCTATGGTACGTAATTAATCATCATATTATTCATAATCTACTTGCTTAGTTGTGTGTACGTACTGGATATTTAATGAATTAACAAATTGATGAAACTGATTCTTGAGTGAAATTGGGTATGCAGGTGAACCCTGATGACATTGTGTTTGGGGGTTGGGACATCAGTGACATGAACTTAGCAGATGCTATGGCCAGGGCTAGAGTCCTGGACATTGATCTGCAAAAGCAGCTCAGGCCTTACATGGAGTCGATGATCCCACTCCCTGGTATCTATGACCCTGATTTCATTGCTGCAAATCAAGGTTCGCGTGCAAACAACGTGATCAAGGGGACTAAGCAGGAACAAGTGCAACAGATCATCAAAGACATTAGGTACTGAAAGAGACTAAATCATTGTTAATAGCTTTAAAGAAACAGTTTAACATGTACTAGTACAACCCCCATGGCATTAATAAGTGGATGTTTTGATGAAAGGTACTTAATTTGGTACTAATATCTGGTTTACTTTTTGTGGTAAATTAGAGAATTCAAGGAGAAGAACAAAGTGGACAAGGTGGTCGTGCTGTGGACTGCCAACACTGAGAGGTACAGTAGTGTGATTGAGGGGCTAAACGACACCGTTGAGAACCTTTTGGGTTCGGTGGAGAAGAATGAAGCTGAGATATCCCCTTCCACCTTGTATGCCATAGCTTGTGTGATGGAAAATGTCCCTTTCATCAATGGAAGCCCACAAAACACATTTGTTCCAGGTAGGCCAGCAAGCTCATCCAGCTTTACCCTTTTTATCTTTGGATATTTGGTACTGAAATGGACTTGTGTTGTAATTTCATTGCTAATGATTTTTGGTTGCAGGGCTCATTGATTTGGCTATTAGGAGGAACACTTTGATTGGTGGGGATGACTTTAAGAGTGGTCAGACCAAAATGAAATCTGTTCTGGTTGATTTCCTAGTTGGAGCTGGTATCAAGCCAACATCTATTGTGAGCTACAACCATCTTGGAAACAATGATGGTATGAATCTTTCAGCTCCACAAACCTTCAGGTCTAAGGAAATCTCCAAGAGCAATGTTGTCGATGATATGGTCTCTAGCAATGGCATCCTGTTTGAGCCTGGTGAGCACCCTGATCACGTTGTTGTGATCAAGTATGTGCCCTATGTGGCGGATAGTAAGAGAGCTATGGATGAGTACACATCTGAGATATTCTTGGGTGGGAGGAACACCATTGTGATGCACAACACCTGTGAGGACTCCCTCTTGGCTGCTCCTATCATTCTGGACTTGGTTCTGCTTGCTGAGCTGAGCACTCGTATCCAGCTCAAATCTGAAGCTGAGGTATATGTTCTCTTTAGATTCAAGAATTGATGATATACACATTAATTACAATATTCCTAATTTTTTAACCATTTTTGTAATCATACATTCATAGTTTCATAATAACCTAATTTTATGACCCTTTATGTTTACAGGCAAAGTTCCACTCTTTCCACCCTGTGGCTACTATTCTGAGTTACCTCACCAAGGCACCTCTTGTAAGTCCACTATTCATTAATCTCTTCCCAATGGTTTTATTGGTATACATCAGTAGCTCTTTGTGACTATGTTTCTGCAATTGAGTGTTATTGAGAGCAAAACCATAAACGAAAAGGGAAAATTAAAACAGGTTAGCTAGGGGGACTAGTTGATGTGACATTTAATTCTGCTAATGAATGAAGCCATAGCCTCTTCACATGAGTGTGAGGATAGGGGGTGGATCTATATATTGACATTGTCATGTGAATCATGAATGGGTGATAACCTCTTTGTATAGATATAACATGTGACCAAAACTTGTAGAAATATGCCAATATTAATAAGGGTGGTGTGTTGTTGAAAACAGGTTCCACCAGGTACACCAGTGGTGAATGCACTCTCAAAGCAGAGGGCAATGCTTGAGAACATACTGAGGGCTTGTGTTGGCTTGGCTCCAGAGAACAACATGATCTTGGAGTACAAATGAATCGAAGCAATCTAGCTAGCTGGAATTATTCGAAGATTGAAGTGATTCAAAATGTTCAAGAATTAATCACTCTATCTCTCTCTTTCTCGCTCTGCCTCTCTCTCTCTTTTATTTAGTGTGTTGTTCACAGATGGTGTGAGTAGCCTTTTTAAGTTTCTATCTGGAGAAGGTTTCCATGGCATGTGTGTAGTGCAGTTGCTTCTACCTCATTCAGAAGCATATTAAGCAACTCTTTTGTAATGGAAAAATAGATAATATTGGACAGTCTAATTATGTGCCTAATCTTTCCCCTTCTGTTTAAAGCATTTTCTTAATTACTAACCAATTTATTTTGCATAACATAAACAAAACTGCAAATTCGCCTCATCTATAAAAAAAAGACTGCAAATCTATTGAAAAAAAAAGAAGAAGAATGCAAATTGGCTAAAGTTGACAGCACAGTTCAATGCATTGTGTGCAGTGCTCATTGATAAGAAGCCAAAACTCAGAAACTTTCAGGTAGCCATAGCTTATACTCATAAATAGTTGAAGAACAAAAGATGTTTTAAGGACCCTCAACCCTAATGGTCCTGTCTTCCTCAACTGGTTTCCAAATACGTGGGGAGCTTTAAAGTTCAGGACCAGAACTTGATTCCCAAATAGCTCGATTTCTGGTCCACGAGTCTCTTCAATAATTCACGAGGTGAAGTCCTGGTCCCATAGGTCTTTCATCTTTTAGTCTGATGTAATATGTCTAGGGTTCTCCCATATGTCTCTTTTGTTGCTTTCCAAGAGGTTCAAGCACCTCCCATGGAAGGGGCCTATGTTGATGAGGATAGCTCTGTGCCTTGCTACGTTTCCTGGTAAGAGCGGGGGTCCTAGGCTTCACAGATTCTGCCATTTTTTTCTCTGTGGATTCCTATGTTATATTTAATAACAATACATCATGCTCATAACCAAAACATAAAGCTTGAACATAAACCAATTCAGTAAAACCAAATACAGAACAAGAACATTAGTATTGCTTCAAGAACAACTTCATACCATCAGCACCTCTAACTGGATCCATGTCTGAGTTTGAACTTGAAACAATAAACAACTAGGCTTTGCCTTATGTTAGTTCACCACCAATAGCTTCTGATATGGACAGAACAAAATGCTAGAACACGATGGGAACAACAGGGACAACACCACCTATCAGACCCGGACCTGAATAGAGGCCCATGAGGCAACAGCCTCGGGCCCAAAATTTTGGGGGCACAATTTTTTTTTTTTTTTTTTTATATATCTAATATACAAGCTAAGGTTTGTGAGTATTACTGTTGTTTTGGAATGTGGGAGTCTGGGAGATTACTATTTTAGCGCTGCGTGTGTATTGGTTTACTTGAATTTTTGGTTTTGATTCCAGTTGTATAAAGCTGCACTTGGCAATTGCTTTGAAACCGAAGAATGGGGTCTGATTGAGTCATTGAGTACTGCATCATGGCGAAACACTTCTCCAGGGGAAAGGGCCTTACGCGTACCATGCTGTAAGCTTATATTTGATGGTGTTTTTCTGGTTTTCTGATTGAATAAACTGCTTGATTTTGGATGATGATGGCTTTCTCTTGGGGCTCTACGTTTAGGATCACACTCCTCCTTCTCCTCGCCGCCGTTGCCACCGCTTGTTTCACTCTCCCTGTTGAAAAGGTCCCATCTTTCTCTCTATATCTCTTCTGGGTTCCTCAATTTATATATGATATGGTTCTGCATTGTTTGATTATGTATTTTTTTAATGTCTATGTATTGCTGTATTGTTAATTGGCTTATTGGGTTGGTAAAGTCAGCTCCTTTTGATCATTTGTGAGAGTTTCGGATTCGTTGTAGTTATGTGTAATTGTGGCTATATGGGGGCTTTTCTTTTGATATTGGAACGTAGCAAGTGTAATGAGATTTTGATGGGTTTAGGAAGCGTGGGTTATAGTTTTGAGCTGAATTGTAATGGTGAAGTTAATTTGAGCCTATGGTCATTTGTTGTGTCTGATGCAAGATTAGGATGGTTTGGTGTTTAGGCGGATAGTTCGACTTGTATTGCGTGGTAGTTTTGATTTCTAACCTGGATGGGGCTCTGTTTTTTGTGGTGATGAAATAAGGCAATGCGCTACGTCCACCTCTCCCTCACAGTTGATTTAGCTGTTTCTCTAAGGTTTTCTCTATATATTGATTTTCTTTTTTCTATTTGGTTAAGACCTGCTCGGTCTAAGCATTGCAGCATATGTGGTCGCTGTGTTGCTCGCTTTGACCATCATTGTGGATGGATGGTTTGTGTTTCTCCAACTCGTCCTCTTTCTGTCTTCCTCCTCACTATATTTTTGCATTCTATATGGTGCTTATTGTAGTTCAACATCGGGTTTGATTGCAGAATAATTGTATAGGTGAGAGAAACATCCATTACTTCATGGCTTTTCTTTTGTGGTAAGTGCTATCTCCTGCAGCAATACTGTAAGATTGTTTGTGGCCTATTCTGCCCAAAAATTCAGTTGCAGAGTTTGATACTGGGTTACAATCAGTTGGTAAATTAGATAGTTGGTTGAAATTTCAGCCACCCAGTCTTCATTACAGTGCTAGCACGAATGACAAGTGGAATACTTTGACATGTTTTCTGTGAGGTTGAAATTTGTAATTTGATTTACCTTCCTGAAACTCAATACAATTTTCTCCATATTGCCGTACAATGTGCACAAATCTGTCAGCTAAAGGATGAATTGAGTAGTTTATCTTCTTCTGTTTCCGTCTTAGTTACCCATTTTAACTATTTTATAGCTTGGATTACTGTACTATGCTCTTTTTGTTTGATGTTCTACATTTCTTGTTTCTCAGGCACACTTTACTTTGCATATATGGAGCAGTGGCCGTTGGCTTAATTCTTGCTGGACAAGTTAGAGAATTTAGAGTTATTGATATTCTACTTGGTAAGTAGTGTTATATTTTAAGTCAAGAAAACAGTTAATTCTTTGACAAATCATTATGCTTTGCGAGTTTGGAACAACCAAATGCATGATGAACACCATTTTTTTTTTTGCCATGTTTGGTGTTTATTGATTTTTTTCGTATTAAAGTACTAGAGGGCACCAATCTTAAAGTTTGCCTCAGGTCCTCAAATCTCAGGTCCGGCCCTGCCACCTATTTATATAGGATCAAAGGCTTAAGAGTCCATCCATAAAAGACTTCTTCAGACCAAAGAATCCTAATTAGATACCGTATGAATTACTGCAGTATTCTTCTCATAGAATCTGAATAGGTTTCTAAGCTTAAGGGATCAATACACAGATTTCTAAAACAACTAGGAGTGAACACAAGTCATTGTCCATGTTGAACTAATTTACATACATTGTCCATGTTGAATCCGAATAGGTTTGAATACTATGATATTTCTTGTTAAGCCTGGCTATCTCAGCTTTCTCACTTTCTCTGAATTTTGCTGCAATAGCATCCATAAAGTCTGTTGCTATCTCTGGTTCTGCAATACTACCCCTTATTGTAGTTGACATAGAGGTCTTAATTAAGTTTTTAGCCATCCTGTTGGACCTCATCCACTTCTTGTAGTGATCTTTAACTTCCTTTGAATCATCTCCAGCTGGAACATCAGGCATGTCTTCAAAGAAACAGTAATCTATATTGTCTTGCACACATGTAGTTTTCTATTGATTCTTTCCAATCTCTATAATTTGTTCCAGTGAGCATCAACACGAAACTAAGGTTCACATAGTGTTTTCCTAGAAGCAAAAGAAGAAAAACTTAGTGAGTTCTCAGTTTTATTGAGTTTTCAATGTTTTATGAAGTTGTAGCTTTATTCTGTATCACTCAATAACAATTAGAAACAACACAAAATTAAAACCAACAGAGAAAACACATCAAACATTATACTTGCATCTTTCAGTCCATAAACCAAACAATATTAAAGCAACACTTTTGAGTAGAAGTCAAATATTATGTAGTTCTTGATCAATAAGCCATGTTAAATAAAGCTATGTTATACAAAGAAATCAATCCACATTTTTGGACAGAAGAGAAATTTCAATGTATCCAAAAATAATTTCATTTGACATGCATACTGCTGTTTTGAGTTTTGAAACCACACACAGTCACTTCTTTGGAAGATACAATGGTATAATTAAAATACAAAAAACACAATTTTCAATTTTGATTTTACCAAATGCACTCTCCTGACATCAATGAGGAATGTTTTGTGCAATATGCCCATTGATATCAGCAGAATACTACAAAATTTTATGATTTCCAACCTTTTGCTTTTTAACCAGAAATTTCTTTGTAAGAAAACTAGAGGAAATCCATGTATCTGTAAATCGTTTACCACATACAAAACTTAAAGGAGATCAATATATGTATTATAGAAACACAGATACTTCAACTTGCTTCAATCCAATTCCATAGAGCATAACCTGCATTGAAATTTCATCCAGCCACAGAACAACACAATCACCAACTTATGTGCACGTTGGGTGTGCCCTAGGGTTCTTAGGCATATATATACATATATATTATAGTATAACATGCTTGAATTGAAATTAGATACGAAAAACCTGTTTTTGCTTTTTCCCCAAATTGCTGCATAAAATATTTTTAAAGTGGAAGCATCTTTCTTTACAGCAACATCAAATTCTTGACTTCTTGATCCATGGTTTGTTGGATTTGAATTCCTTTAGAGACGCAGAGCATCTCGAGCCTCTCTGATCCATTCCTTTCCCCACTACTTTGCAGAAATCGACCGTTAAGAGCCAACGACTAATTCTGCATTTTAAATACCTGTTGCTTCGGGTCGAGTTTGAACCGGGTTAGCCTTCTGCACATGGGTTTGCCAAGAACATAACCCGAAAACAAAAACAGAAAATTATGTTGTTCTTTAAAATTGGTTTTCAAAACACTTTGATCAAGCAACCGATTTTATGAGCATAGATGTGTTCTGATACCAATTTGTTATATTTAATAACAATACATCATGCTCATAACCAAAACATAAAGCTTGAACATAAACCAATTCAGTAAAACCAAATACAGAACAAGAACATTAGTATTGCATCAAGAACAACTTCATACCATCAGCACCTCTGACTGGATCTATGTCTGAGTTTGAACCTGAAACAATAAACAACTAGGCTTTGCCTTCTGTTAGTTCACCACCAATAGCTTCTGATATGGATAGAACAAAATGCTAGAACACGATGGGAACAACAGGGACAACACCACCTATTTATATAGGATCAAAGGCTTAAGAGTCCATCCATAAAAGACTTCTTCAGACAAAAGAATCCTAATTAGATACTGTATGAATTACTGCAGTATTCTTCTCATAGAATCCGAATAGGTTTCTAAGCTTAAGCGATCAATACATAGATTCCTAAAGCAACTAGGAGTGAACACAAGTCATTGTCCATGTTGAACTAGTTTTCATACTTTGCTTATAATTCATGTATTCTGAATATCATTGTAACAAGTCCAACTATTTTCTAACATCCTAGTTTCCTACTGATATCTATATATTCTGGTAGTTCATGTGAAGGGCAGTCTAACGGGCCGGGGGATCTCCTAGAGTCAAGTAACGTGCTTGGAGAGCTTGCCATGATATTTTTTGCAGCGCAGAAATAGGTTATTTACAAGTAGGAACATGAAAATTAGAGAATTTAAGGTGAAGTAGTAAATCCATCATACTCATGAGTCATGACTATGCATGAAGTATTTTTTAACTAATCAATATAGGATGATTTTACCCAACATAGGATTTGTAATCCCACAACTTTGTTGGTGTGTCCGTCGCCCTAGTTATGCAGATCAGCAGATATGATGATTGATGAACCACATAGGATTATGTGATCCCACTTCAAACTTGGAGCTTACAACAGAAAAAGGTTTGGAGAGCAAAATGGAAGGAAAAAAAAAAATATATATATATATATATATATATATATATATATATATATATATATATATAGATACACAAGGGAGAGAGTCAGGTGGTTGTGCCATCAAGAAATACGACAATAAAGGGGAGAACTCGCCTAGTACCGGCCTAGCTCCCGCCTAGCTAGCCTGCCTAGCACCTTCTAATTTCGGCCTAGAGTCAGTTTAGGCTCACACCTAGCACCACCTAGCTTCCACTTAGAATCCGCCTAACCCGCCTAACAAGCACCTTTTAATTCCCGCCTAGTACCGCATAATACCCGCTTAGTACCCGCCTAGCGCGTTAGGGCATATTTAGTAAAGTTATTAGCTTGTATTTATTTCATAATTGTTCTTCCTCTTAACATATTTTTATCACTTAAATTGTCGCAAGTGCTACCGCACATACAGGGTTATTTGGTAAAACGGGAGCCATACTACAATTCTAAATGATATGAAAAGTTCAATAGTATTTTTGCTCTAACCTTATAGTATATAGAGTAATAGTTTCCAAGATTCATTTGGCTCGTTGGAAAGCCTGGAATACCCTATACTAGTATACTATATGGTAGAAGCGTGCCTTTGTACATAAAACATTGCCACCCCATTTGGACAAACGTTCTATATATGAGGCATCTGAGAAACTTTAATATACATATCTGTTTCTCTGGCTACATTGTGACCATTTTATGGAGACATTTCTCAACTAGCTTCATGATTTACCAAATTCCTTTGTTCAGTGCCAATGGCCCAATACTATGTAAACGTAATGCCATGTCCAAAACTTTGTCATGTCCTCGCAAAACAAGTCCAGAATGCATCGTTGATTCGTTGTGACGGAGAAAGGAATTAATTACAACACAGTTTTTGAACAATTAGATTATACAGTAAGCTGTCAAAGTTGAAAGAAAATAATTGCTTGATGTAATTCAAATTCTTACGACTTTTGCCGTGCACCACTGTAGATGCTGTTAGCTATATTGGAAATTTGAGTCACAATCTCTTAAGGCAATGGTTAAATTATCAAATTAATATGCTTTAGTGGATAATATAATACACAAACCGGGATTGTTGTGGACTTGAGAGTTACCCATAAATCCAAAGCAGGAAGCATGGGAATGCTTTGACACCCAAAACCCCAGCAATGGCTATTATATACGGTTCAATAGTACCTTGAAAGCAACAAAAACAATGACCTCCCAATTCCCATTTGCCAAAGCTTTTAAATAATTACATTACTTTTATAAACTCAAAGTAAAATGTACGCTTTTATAGTTGAATAAGGTTATTTTTTGCATACCTTGCATTATTGAGAAAGCAAGAATCAGTGGGAGGGCAATTGATTCTGTATAGGAAAATCACAGCAGATCTTTACAGTGCTGATATTGAAGATTTGGTTGTGTTTTTAAACTAGCCGAAAGAGAAATGCCTTAATTGTTTATAACTAGCTCCTGATTGACCTACTGAAGAGAATTGAGAGATACTAAACTTTCGCGTTGAGTTGTTCATTTGAATATACAGAACAGTTGGGAGTTCCAGACATCCAGAGAAATTGAACGGGTCCAGGAAGCATAATAAACTCATCTCCAAAGTAGTCTATTATGTACTCCCGGCCCCTTTTGTTTTATGTCCTAGAGCTCTATAATAATAATAATGATGATGATGTAAAAGCAATATGTTAGAATAATATTTGTGATGATGAAAGGACCTTGTTGATATTCAGAGAAGGAGACTTAAAGCCTTGTTTTGAGTATTATTGGTTCTACTATGTGCTACATTATTATGATGTCTTCGTTATGATGATGTAGTTGAATGCCTTATTTCTTCTTTGCAATGAAATAAATAATGTCTTATGGTCAAGAAAAAGTGAGAGAGCATACATATGCAAGATTCTACTGTTTTGTGTGAGTTCAGCTAGGTTTGTAGTTACTTTAGATGAAGTAGAGCAGTTTCTATAGTGTTATATTTTTCTCAGGGATGACTCAAACGGCACTCAAGTTATGAAAGAGAAAGATATTAGATTAAAATTTTATTGTGCGTAAAAAGAAGAATCATTAATAGATGTTCATAACTTCATATGTATTAGCTAGACGATTTTTTTTTTTTTTTTTAAGGGGTGCAACACGAGAGGTAGACGAAGTTGAATTTACTAGGAAATATATAGATGTACGTATTCAATTAAAAGAACTTGATAGTTGCAGACTAAAGGCTTCCTCATAGTTGAAACAAAGTTGTTTGAGAGGAAGGTTGTTTACAAGAAATCCATTCCAAGAAGATAAAAGAATCAATGGAAATGATTGAGTAGAATCCCATACCAGCTTGGATTGAATTTTGACCTACATAGATATTGTTTATAGCTCAATTAACATATATTCACAAAGATCCATATCCAACCTGAAACTTATTCACATAAATATAATTGAACCTTAGACCTGATCCCAAGTAAATTCCTCTTCATATGATGATGGGGATATTTACTAAGAAATTTGCAGAAGATATACTGCCAACTTATATTGATCAAAATTCCTCAAACTCACATCCAATTTCAAATCAATGATTCTAAACAAGACTACCCTCACTATTTGCGCAAAGATAAATTTATAAGTGAGGGTGAGGTAGAGAGCATTGAGCTAGCTAGCACCAAGTGGGTGAATAGTCCCTGCAGTGTGACAAAAAGGATGGGAGCTTTATGTGATTGTCGAGGGGTCCCTTAGTAACACACATACACCAACCCATATATCAATCAACATAAAACTCCAAATGAATCTCTTTCATTTTTCATTTAGCAAACGTCCATTCTAAGCTGACGATGCCACAGATTCCCCAAACTCATTCTTGTTCATAATAAATTGAAATGTAAATGAAATCCACTTTCATTTGGAGAAAAGAAAGAGAGTGAAAATAATGTGGGAATGGAAAGGAGACTTTTGTGAAAACACTATATAGAGGACCGTCAGTAGTCATCACTAAGAGTTTGATCTTGTTGTTTTGTTTTTAAGGAAAATCAGAAGCACCTGTGTCACTATTTGGCAAGTACCAAATAGCAAATTGGTTAATCAGGATATTGGGGTGTTCGTCACAAGTGAAAGAAAGAAAGAGTGCCAAGTGCCAACCAATGGAGTGACTTTTTCCTTTTCGTTTTGGCCTACTCCGTTGAGATATAAATCTCACATAGAAAAATGGGACCTAACCTGTGGGTTTATAAGGGTTTGGGCTACTCTTTCCATTGCCAATTGGTTTAAATTGGAATCTCAAACTACTTTATCATAGTATCAGAGCGGGTACCCACGTTCACGTGTGAAGCCCAAATGGCCACACGGACTCCACGTCACCCAAAATGTTGTCCACGTGTATGGCTTGAAAGTTCGCCACACGTGCGGGGGCGTGTTGAGAATATACATCCCACATGGGAAAATAGGACATACCCTGTGGGTTTATAAAGGTTTGTGCTACTCCTTCCATTGCCAATTGGTTTTAAATTGGAACCCCAGACTACTTTATCATGGTATCAGAGCGGGTTACCCACGTTCACGTGTGAAGCCCAAATGGCCACATGGACTCCACGTCACCCAAAATGTTGTCCACGTATATGGCTTGAAAGTTCGCCACACGTGCGGGGGCGTGTTGAGAATATACATCCCACATGGGAAAACGGGACATACCCTGTGGGTTTATAAGGGTTTGCGCTACTCCTTCCATTGCCAATTGGTTTTAGATTGGAACCCCATACTACTTTATCATGGTATCAGAGCGGGTTACCCACGTTCACGTGTGAAGCCCAAATGGCCACACAGACTCCACGTCACCTAAAATGTTGTCCACGTGTATGGCTTGAAAATTCGCCACACGTGCAGGGGCGTGTTGAGAATATACATCCCACATGGGAAAATGGGACATAGCCTGTGGGTTTATAAGGGTTTTGGACTACTCCTTCCATAGCCAATTGGTTTTGGATTGGAACCCTAGACTACTTTATCATGGTATCAGAGCGGGTTACCCACGTTCACGTGTGAAGCTCAAATGGCCACACGGACTCCACGTCACCTAAAATGTTGTCCACGTGTATGATTTGAAAGTTCGCCACACGTGTGGGAGCGTGTTGAGAATATACATCCCACATAGGAAAATAGGACCTACCATGTGGGTTTATAAGAGTTTGGGCTACTCCTTCCATTGCCAATTGGTTTTAAATTAGAACCCCAGACTACTTTATCATGGTATCAGAGCGGGTTACCCACGTTCACGTATGAAGCCCAAATGGCCACACGGACTCCACGTCACCCAAAATGTTGTCCACGTGTATGGCTTGAAAATTCGCCACACGTGCGGGGGCGTGTTGAGAATATACATCCCACATGGGAAAATAGGACATAGCCTGTGGGTTTATAAGAGTTTTGGGCTACTCCTTCCATAACCAATTGGTTTTGGATTGGAACTCCAGACTACTTTATCATGGTATCAGAGCGGGTTACCCACGTTCACTTGTGAAGCCCAAATGGCCACACGGACTCCACGTCACCCAAAATGTTGTCCACGTGTATGGCTTGAAAATTTGCCACACGTGCGGGGGCGTGTTGAGAATATACATCCCACCTGGGAAAATAGGACCTAGCCTATGGGTTTATAAGGGTTTGGGCTACTTATTCCATTGCCAATTAATTTTGGATTGGAACCTCAGACTATTTTATCACTCTCTACACACCTCAACTTTCTAATCACAGTATCAATGTTTAGGCGAAGAAAATATGTACGATTTCATGAAAAGGAGTACTATTTCTAATGAGGATCACTAAAATTTATTTTAAAATCTTAACCAACGAGTTATTTATCGTTTCATTCATTTCCAATATATATTTATTCAGTATGTATAATTTATATAAGATCAACTTGTGTGTTTATCTAATTAGACTGTATACTTATATTTTCATTCCTTAATTAGCTTCTAATTGGTTATTTAACATATTGAGAATTTAGAATTTTGATCAATGAATTGCATTGTGAACTTTCTTTGTAGATGCTTCATTCTGAAAAGGACTATGTATTTGTATGTGTGTAATTAATTATTCCCACAAGGCTGTCACTTACTCCCTTTTCTATGTGCATGACATCTAGGGTGTGCCTAAGAATGGATTTCGACCAGTAAGGCAAATCATAGAATCTACTCTTGTGTGTAAAACACTTGTACTCGTCAGGGCGTTCCGGAACTGGTATAGATAAATCACCGCTCAACACCCCGAAATCGAAAGAGTTCAGCTTCTCCAAAATTCCATCACCGCTCCAGGGACGGGGTTTAGGACGAAGCTCTACTGTTTTATCAAATGCTTTAGGACGAAATCGCCACTGGTGGTCAGCTGGAAGCCATCTACGGTGACCCAAGTAACACACCTTCCCAGCGCACCAAACAGAATGGACTTCGTTCAAGCAAACAGGACAAGCTTTATAACCTTTAGTCGCCTGAGACGACAACATCCCATAACCAGAAAAATCACTTATGGTAAACAGCAGCATTGCTCTCATTATAAATGATCTTCCACTGTGCCTGTCAAAAGTAAGAACTCCATTTTCCCATAAGTGTAACAGCTCGTCGATCAAAGGTTGCAGATACACATACAAACACTTTCCTGGAGACCTTGGGCCGGGAATTAACAGAGACATCATACTAAATTCCTTCTTCATACACATCCAAGGAGGCAGGTACAAGAATAACAGGCCATGTACTATAACTCAAACTCATATTTCCATGGGGATTGAATCCATCTGAGGCAAGGCCGAGTCTGACATTTCTAACATCTCTTGCAAAATCAGGGAATAATCTGTCAAAGGACTTCCACGCCTCGCCATCTGCAGGGTATCTGAGAGTATCATCATCTGTCCTTCTCTCTCCATGCCATTTCATTTCTTTTGCTGTGTGTAAAGACATGTAAAGACGCTTCAATCTAGGAATTAAAGGGAAATGACGAAGTACCTTCACAGGAACACTGTTTTCCTTAACTGTGCCTTGCTCCCACCTCCACGCGTGGCATATGGGACATTCATCAAGCTCGGCTTTCTCTTTGTAAAACAAAACACAGTTGTTCTTGCAAGCGTGAATTTTGTTATAACTGAGACCGAGATCGCCCAATATCTTATGTAGCGTGTAATAACTATCAGGTAGATAGTTAGGTTGTGGAATGTGTTCCTTAAACTGTTTTAGAAGACTATCAAAAAAGTCATTTGTCCACCTACTCTTGACTTTCAACTGCGTCTGTGAGATGATGGTCTCTAAAACAGTGTGAGGACTACCCTCGAATAATGGGATCTGCACTTGAGCAAGTAGTCTGGTATGCTTATCATAATCAGCACTGTCAACAAGAGGAATTGTGTCATCCTCAAAAACTGCCTCTTGGAATTCCTCTTCCTCGCGTGCTGGAGCAAAAGTAGGAAAAATGTCATGTAGAATGTTCATAGTCGGGTCAGTATAAGGCTCGAAACCACCAACAGCTGTTCGGTCATGGTATCCAGCCTGGATTTCGGCAACCGTAGGTTCATAATCTACTGTTTCACCGTGTTTACTCCATGTTGTATAATTCTGCATAATACCTCTGTTACACAGGTGATCGTAGATTCGGCTGATCGTCTTGCGCTTAGTACGTATTCATACAACTTAAGCAGGGACACCTGTGTGTTTTCTTTCCTCCACCATGTTCACGTACAAAATTTATAAAAATTCCTACTCCTTCATGGTATTCTTCGCTCTGTCTTGGGTACTGCATCCAACTCCTATCTCTATCCATCGATTACCTGTTATATATATTAATTAATATAAGACAAACAATAAATAATCACAAATTAACAAATAAACAATTTATATGCATGTTTTTTCTCGACCTTATGCCTAGCCTCCGGTTAGGGTCCTAATAATCTCATTCAGGAGCACAAGACTTTGTTTCACAGTTTGTAGATCTTGTGTATTCGTTTTCAGTCGTGGGAAAATTTCGGCAGCATCTCCCCACAGTTCCTCAAGTGCACGAATATCTATACACCTAGTATGCACTCGAGGAACAGTGATGGGAGACCTCGTCGAAATATATACCCACGACCTCAAACGAATACACAAGACCTATACAAACTGTGAAACAATGTCCTCTGCCCTCAAACTGTCCAAAAATGGGACAATTCAAAAATCTCTCCATGATTCTCGAACGGGATTTCTAGGGATATATATGAATGCATGTATATCAGTGAATAAAAGAATGACATTCTTTTATTCACCGCTAATTATAAATCATAACAATGATTTTCGTCAAATAATTATAATTATTAATTAAATTAATTAAAGCATTATTAAAATATATAATTAATATATATAATTCACTAATTTCACAAAAACCAACAATTTAATTGAGTATATATAGGTATGGATCAACAAAAGCAACATATATACTAGCTATCACCTCACAATATACACACACAACAATATATATTTCTATAATTCTCTATCTCAAAAATGAAATATTTCAATGGAAAAAATTGAAATTATAGTTGAAAAAGATGAATAAAGAGATCATACCAAGTTAAAAATCAATGGGTAGTAGTGGAGAAGGCTTAGGAAGACCCGATTTGAAGCTTTTCACATCCAAGAATGAAAATCGGTGGAAAAATTTGAGGGGAGGAAAAATTTTCAGTTTTTTGCCTCTGTTCCCGATCTGGAAAACGAGTGCAGGTTTTATAGTATGGATTTACTTAGGCGACGAAACTTAATTTTTCGTCGCCTAAGAGCCAAACTTAGGAGACGAAACTAATATTTTCGTCGCCTAAGTGTTAACCTAGGCGACGAAAATTAAGTTTCGTCGTCTAAGAATAAAACCTGCAGACGAAAAAAAATAATCGTCGTGCTCGTCATTTCTTAGACCACGAAAAAAAGTTCGTCGTCTAAGATTTCTTTTAGGTGACGAATTTTGATATTTCGTCTCCTAAGTAAAAATCTTAGGCGACGAGTTTATTTTTTCATGGTCTAAGATAATGCACGGACGACGAATATTTTTTTCGTCGGTAGGCTTTTGTCTTAGACCACGAAAAGATGTATTCGTCGCCTAAGACTGTTCTTAGACGACGAAAATGTTTTCTTAGGTGAGGAAAGTTTTTTCGTAGCCTAAGATATCTTAGGCGAGGAATTTTTTTAAGTTTCGTCGCCTAAGGTTTTTTTCGTTGTAGTGATTGTGAACAGTTATGTGTATTTGGGGTGTACAACTGGTGGCTGAATGTGTGAAGTCGAACCCTAGAAGGTCCAAAAATTATAGAGATCAAGGACCATGTACATTTAATAGTTTCATTTTCATAAGATGGCATTTTCTGTGGAGGAAGACAAAACTGGTGCATAAGGCATTATCTTGGTAATAATTGAATCGAATGTGGGGAAGAGGAGATAGAGCTGAGGCTTTAAAGCTGTGATTTGGTCACCAATTAATGCAAAGAAATGAATAATAAGTGTTGAATATGAAATTCGTTGAAAAGGAAACCAATGCATGAATCAATCCCCACACAAACATATTCAAGCAAATAAATATAAATTCCAACTTCATTGTCAAGGTCGTAAGTACCTTAGAATCAGAGCAACAAACTCAAATGTGTAGTTAATTAGCTTTTGATTGAAATTATATATACAGTTCTCTGTTGCTTTTCCAGATCGAGTACATATATAATTACTTGCTCCACAATCCTCTGGTTTTCTATGATGATTGGGAATGCATGTCATTCCCATTCCCATTTCCAGCTCACCCGATTTATAAGAAAACAATATATCGAGGATAAAATTAATTAAACCGGCCGGAAATCATGGTCATCTACTCTGTCAAACTAGTTGATTTATCAATCTATATTGTAATTAAAACTCATCTAAGTAATAGTTTCGAAGGACTATATATAAGAAACAAATGAATCTTACGTACAGCTAAGAATAAATTCATGATTTAGATTTTACTGAGATTATACATGAAGGAAAGTGTATGTTAAGGTTTAGTTTCTACTAATCAACGTCACGTCTATACTATTTGGCTAAACCGATATGATAGTCACGGGCTCACGGCCACTCGCATGAAGCTAATCCGGTTCACCATATATAGAATAAAAGATTGCAACTAGAGCTAGATTTGGCCCTGTCCCATTTTGCATTGACAAAACAAATGCACCCATGCATGCACGGACCTTTCTTGCAATTAAGTTTACATAACCATACTATTATATATGTAAAATAATGTCAATCGATCGGGGCCGGCCGGGGAATTCATCACTCTTGGAGAAAATGTGGGGGGGGTGTCTCCAGTCCTGTGTTTGATTGATTAGGCTGCGGCCACAGTCTGGGTTTTACCAGAGGCCTTGGAGCTCGATCGAGTTGCATGGCGGTCGTCTTTCTTCGAGGATACCCCCTTACACTTCTCTACTCTCTCGTCTTGCTTCATCTGCTGATCTCTGCATTCTAGGCTGCAAAACGCTGTGTCTCCCCTGCAGTAAATTTCATTAATCATATATTCCCAGAAATATTATAATAAACTAGTGAAATTCATCAATCACCAGTAGCAATATAATATTGCAAACCCACATGGTATCTGAAAATTCTGGGACTTCTGAATCCCACATCGAATCTTAAAAACTTAGAATACTCGAGCAAGATCACTTAGTAAGTCATGAACTGTGATCTTAATTATTGGTTGATCTTAATTATCACTTAGAATACTCGGGCAATACGGATGTTATCAGCGGCATACAAGCGTCCAAATCTGACAGCACCATGAAATCAGAAAACAGAAAAGAAGGAAGAAAAATCCAAAGATTGAAGAACATAGCTAACTAGCAACAGACACAAAAAGAAAACACGATCCTCTGCTAATTTCAGCAGCACTAAAATCACTATTATCGTGCTTACGTCCAAGACAAAGTCGTTTCAATTTTCTAACACCAAAAACGTACATCAGCAGAGGAAATCCAAAACTCAAATCAGAAAACCATGAAACCAAGGAGTAGCAGAACATTTTCTGAATCAACAAGCTAAGAACATACCTATACATATAGAGGTCACGGCCAGAAGCCAAGCTCCGTTTGCAGAGCCCGCACGTGCGGAGGAAGTGAGCTGTTTCAACTATGTCGGAGGCCGAGTTCCTCCGGTGGTTACTGCTGTTGGTTCTGGGTGACAACATGGCCAAGAAACGATGCTGTTCATGATATCCCAAGCTGTTAGGGCTATGTATATAATTGAACGGACCATCCTCGCCCACCACCGTCGCTGGTGCAGGCACATCCATCATCATGCTAGGGTTTTCAGTCGGCTCCTCCTCTTCCACGTTGCTCAGATCGACGGTGATCCCTGTCATGCTTGTCGTTCTACGAATCGGAGGGCGGGGACGCTTCCCTAACAACATGTCAATGATTAATATTTCTAAGAGGGTCCTGAAGTTCTTCTGGCCGGTTTGGGAGAGAAAGAGAGAGTGAGGAAGAGAGACTCAGAAGAGAGGAAAGGGAGTGAGAAGGGAAGGTGGGAGGAGGAAGATAAATGAGGTGGTGAGGAGGAGGAGAGTGAATCAGGGCCGTTGATTGCGACCACTGAGTGCCAACAAAACTCCTTAGCATTTTACTTTTAGTTTTTTGTCTTTCACTTTTATTTTAAAATTTTTCTTTTCTTGAGTTTCTTAATTTTTTATTCTTTTAGCAGGGTGTCTTACCTGTCAGGTCTCAGTTAAGGTAATTGATAGAGTATTAGGGTAGTCTCCGATAGATTTATAGTATGATAGTCTCAGGTATGCAATTAAGGTTATTTATAGTAGATTTATAGTATGATATACATTGGCACGTGTTTTAACTCCTACAATAATACATATCCAATGGTACATGGCTTGAACATTAGTCATGCATGTATGCTAGCGCTTGATTGGTGTATATATGAATTATGAGGATTGATTTTTTGTTTTTGGCTATATTATTCGGCTAAGTTTATCATGAATTATGAGTTCATGATTTATTGAATCGTTTATGTAACCATTATAAGGGCGAGACATCTGACAATGTTTTGACAACTAGCCCGCTACGCTGATGATTTTAAGTTTGGTTTGATCGTCAGTTTAAACATGTAAATTATTAGTGACAACCAAAGTCTGACTGATCTTAGTTATTGTGTCATTTGCGCGATTTTCAACTTACTTATTTATTTAAAGTATTATTCTCAACCGAATTGTTATTCAGTGCATGCTAGGGCTGCGATTTTAAGACCGAAATTTAAAAACCCGGACAGGTTTGGCCCGAAACCAACCCGATCGGGCCGGGTTTTAACTCTGAAATGTCCGGATCGGGCTAAACCCGGACCGATTTTAGTACTTCCGGATCGGTCCGGGTTCCATAAGTGAAGGACTGAACCGACCCGAAAACTTGGAAACATGATTTTTTTAGGTTTTTCCAGTTATGTCTCTCTCAGTTGTTAGCTTATTTGTTTGTTGTATTCAATGTATTGTTGTGAACTTGTGATTTGATTTTGAGAAGTTGGGAAAGTGGATAGATTTGTTAAGGGAACCCAGAAAGTTTGCAGGAATTTTTCAAATTTCAACGCAAAAAGTTTCTGCCCGGCCCGAAAACCCGAAAAACCCGGCCCGGCCCGAATTGAACCCGGAATCACCGAGTTTAGCAATTTAAAAATCCGGCCCGGCCCGGCCTGAAAGTTTCGGGTTCTGGTCCGGTTTTGATTTTTTTCGGCCCGGACCGACCCGAACACAGCCCTAGTGCATGCTTACGCATTAAACCGGTATTTCTCTATCTTTTATTATTATTTTTGTATCAAGATCATATGTCAAAATGATTTTTCAATCTTGTTGATCAAGAATAGATTAAAATTTAATTTGTAATATTCTTCATTTGCTCAAATCCAAGAGTTGGGATTCCGGAGCTCGTACCAACTCGACCACCCATCGTGATTTATCTATCTATCCATTGTATTTTTCTATTCTATAAAAATTTACCTTAGTGCATTTCATGACATCTCTCAGAAAGATACATTGTATATATTACAATAGCTTTAATACTTTTTTGCTTGAATTATTGAAAGGTAGACTGCGTAAGAACATTGAGCAAGACATCATCAAGAACGAGCTGAACGAACCTAGACAAAGTGTACACTGGTGGGTGGACAAGATACATCACCAACCATGCATTTTAGTATGCATTTCTTTCATTTTCATAAACGTCTGGCACATACTGAATACAGTTTTATAATTCAAAACAGTCTATTCTTTACATCTCATTTACAAGGAACATCAATAAATTAAGAATTGCTTAGCTACTTGATTGTCATCAGAATGCAATCATTTTGATTATTGTAGTCCGTATAGATTGGAAGTTCTATCTTAACTTCTTAATAAGAAATAGTTTGTTCACTCATTTATAATGCTTTATTTTACTTGGCTTGAATCCTTTTTGGTAGTGTCTTTTTTGTGTTTGGTTCTTGGTTCCATTGCTATCTAAGGCAATGTTACATAGTATTCTAGATTAGGGTTCTTAGCAGTAGCTCACTTCTCACATCCTTTATTGGATTGACACTCCCTATTTGATAAAAAAAAAAATATGGTTTGAATTTAACACAAACTAAATAGATATTACGTGCTCAGATGATCAATTTCATCAAGGTAAATCAAGTTTCAATCATCATTATAAACCGAAATGTGATCATCTAGAAGAAAAGGAATTAGTCAGTTTTTGAATATGTATTGTCTGGCTTCTGATATTGTAAAGACATCAAGGCCATTGTTTTCAGAACAGCAATTTATTTATTTACAAATTTAAATGATTATTGTGAGAATACTAAGACGAGACAATTGGAATCAACAATTATGTGCTGGATACCGCTTTCAACTTTCTGTTTCCTTATTATTTTTCATAATTAACTCGCATTCTATCATCATTTTCAATCCTCATCACCAACACGATAGCCAATACTAAACCCTCTTTCTCCTACGTTAGAATATAAACTTAGCTTATTAATTCCAAAGGTTGTGCCGTTATACAGATCGGAATGATAATGTAACTCCCTAATATATGATCGCCGGTAACCATGAGCCAATAAACCCAAATTCTAACCACAAAGACCACCATTTCCGCCGCTCTACTTACTGTTAATACTAAACTAATTTCTGCGAGCCAAAGGAAGTTCCGCTAATGTACACTACTGATTCATGAGAGGAAGTTCCTTATAGTCCACTAAATTTAGGAAGCTCTACATCTCTAATCCTTTTGAAGCAAATGCTGGGGAATACTAACTAAAGGATAATGCCACTTCGATGAGATAAGAATCGACTGGTTACCACAAATATATACATAAATGTATGCAGCAGATGATACGTAGTAAAGTTCAATCAAAGTTGTCTCACAATTTCAGGAAAATTGTACAAGCTAGGTTGTTTAAATGCACCGAAAACTAATGAATCTGGGACAACTAAAGACTAAATCAACAAGTTCCCAAATTAGCTGATCATGCAGTTCAACATGGTAGGAAAACTCATTTTTCCAATAGAACAGCAGTTTCTGATTTAAATCATTTTGCCAAAGTAGTAAAAAAACTACTACCTTTCATGTGCTACTTCCTTTATGGTTATCACTTCTTGATTTGCTTGCTTGCTTTCTCAAGAGAATCTTCAAGAAAGGATAGAAGGGGGGATGTCTACCCAAAAGCAATTAGAGTGTCACCATACATAAGGTGCAAAACCTTTTCCCTTTAGTGCTGAACACACACACATCATGTCTACACAAAACAAGAAAATAGTTTCCTACACCTGATCAGCAGTGAGTCCAAAAACCCAATCAGAGGGTATGCATTGCCCACATAACCACAAAATGTTCTAGATTTAAAATCTGGGGTTATGGAACAAGATATTCCATTATTTTCACAAGTAATAATTGATGTTTCCTACCAACTTATAAACAAGAGATGGGCATGGGGGGGCTATGATGGGTTCAAAAAGGACTCAAAACACCCTCATGACATTTGAGTCCACTTATTAGATACTATGTGGAAAATAAAGTTACGTGCACTCATCAGGTACATCATTGGGTGCTCAAGAAGGCCCCCCAGCTCCCAGCCAAAAGCTATAGTTCCATACACAACCAGTAAGCCTTACAACCATATATGAGATTGACAATGCTAATCAAACTTCAGTTGATAATTTAAGGCAATGAAGTTTTGGTTTTGAAAGGAAGTTGTTACTTGTAAGATTCAAGTATGCTACTTTAGGCTAAACAAGATTACAAAGCTACTAATTAGGCTATACAATATTAGAAAAGCCACTCTTATGGAAATTCCGAGGCTAAGTAATGAACGGAAGCTTCAACATATATAGAAATGAAATATATGGGATATGACTTGGGCAACTGACTTTAAGAACACCACTAGTAAGTCAAAGTTAAATTCTATGTAATTGGGACTGCATCTCTCTCAACCTTAACTTTGTTTCTATTTAGGAACAAAGTGTACCCTTCCTGTACAATTAGGCAGAATCTTCTCACTAGAAAACCTGCCACTTATTACAGTTACATCCAAGTTATATAGATACAGAAACGGTAAAACAATATTGAAATGCAATAATGTATTTCCTATATGTATGTCACAAGAGACCTAATCCATAAGCATATTCTACTGATTTAGGTGATTTAGGCCTTTCTAAATGATTCTGCCTTCTCATAAACATGGGTTTCAACCATATGCATTCTTTGGGGGAGGGGAAATCGAAACAAGGCAATGATCAGATGGCAGGAATTAACTGAGTTTAGAAAAACCCTTAGCATAATGTTTTATTGAGACTCTCAAATTGGTAGTTTACTCCACAGCAAGTCCAAAAATGATAAACAAAAAGAAGAATACAAAAGAGAAAACAGAATACAGAAGTACAAAGTCAAATATTCAAGGAACATACACATCAAGCAGTACCACTCCCACTTGCCATCAAGAACTCGCCCTCACAAACCACCTCACCTCCAACATATGCCTTTCCATCCATCTTCGCTATTCCAAATCGTTTTTGAAACTTAGTAAGGGTCATTCTCATGACCAAAGTGTCTCCCGCAACCACAGGCTTCCTAAACCTCACTTTATCAATTCCTGCAAAGAAGAAACTGTCACGAGAACCTCCCACTTCAGGTTGCAGCATAACTATGCCGCCCACTTGAGCCAATGCCTGGACCCAAAAAACCACTTTCATCAGCACTCACAAAAACGAATGTGCACCATAATACATGCAGCCATGAGGCAGAAAGGGGTATAAGATACAATCGAATGCCTTGATGTTTTGATATAATTTCTGTATTTATCTTGCAATGTATACCGCTTCATTAATAGAGCTTAAGGCAACATAAAAATAAATAAATTCAGCTCTAGAAAAGGTATCGAGAACTGTCAATGCGACCAATCAAATCCGGAGACCAGCTAAACACCAGCTAATGTTATATTGTATTCGTAAAGGCAGTTGTGCAATTTATACTCAGATTGATACTGAGGAAGGATCCAGAACCACCCCTTATTTATTAGTCCCCTATATTTTTACTTCAAATGATCAGGGGAGTACTGCTGAAATGAAAATTGCATCTGATCCTATAAACTAAAACTGAGTGCCTACCTGGTTACATATTGTAATCATTTTCGATTTAGTATCGAGAAGGAAGAATGAGACGATGGAGACAAAGATGTGAGAGAAGGAGAAAAAGATATACTTAGACTGACTCATAAAATACCAACAAGTTAAATAATAACAGTCCTAGCAGTTTGATCCCATCACATCTTTGTTCCATCTTTGACACTTTTCCAACATAATTACGTATCTATTAGTTAAAAGAAATAAACTGAACACCACAAAATACAACTTTTTTGAAGAAGTGTCCACTAACACAGCAAAGAAGCTAAAAGAATTACGACAACAGTAGTGTGAGTTTATGCAAATGGTTTCGTGTTCAGAAAATGTTCTGTACCCACTGCAGAAAGGAAAATATAATATATATATATATTCTTTTTTTCTGTTGGACAAAAGAAAAAAGGAATATATATAGTTAACCCACAGAGGTTGATTCATTACTTTATTAAAAGAAGCAGCTTGTATTGATAAATCATAAAAAAAAAAACATCACATAAAAATGTGGACACTGAGGATTTATCTTGATTTGATCAGCAAGCACCGGCAGCAGTTGGAAACTCTTCGAAATAAATATTTTGTTAGAAAGTTTTTGAGGAAACAAAATAGACACATCCCTCTCAAATATAATTGGAACCAAAAGGTTAAAATAGGAGAGAGATTACATACATATTGGTGATACTATTTTTCTTTATTTTCACTTCATCAAAGAAGAAGGGGTTTACATCAAAGGAATCTAACAGAATACGCATAGCTCCACTCCCAGTCCCATCTCATAGTACTCAAAATGGATGCAGCAAATAACTCTATCGTCATTCAAGTCATTGTTAAGTTGGACCCACTGCATTCCTAAAGGGCAAAACAGGTTTAATCAAGTGCAGAGTTTCAACTTCAACTTGTAACATAGACCAGGATTTACAACACCCTTTAAAGGATAGCAGTTGCCTGTAATGTTTTAACAGGTGTTTCGTTCCGAAACATGTTAGCATTACAATTTTAACACATGGGAGGCTGACCATTACTAGATTAAAGATGAACTTACTCTAATCATTCCTACCTTCTAAATTGGGGCATAATACCCAGCATTTCGTTTTTACAAACAATAATACTGGTCAAATAGTCTATTATATTTCTCAATACAAAATCCAGGAGACCAGCTCAGTTACCCTGGCACCTGTGAAAAGCTTTATTATAGATACGATCTTAGAAACTTCATGGATTATATCAGAATATGCCCCCATCAAGATTTTCCTCAAGGCCCAAACATTCAATTTATAGACTGAAACCCGTTTTCTTCTCTTTTTCTTTTTCTTTCTTTTGTTTCTTTTCTTTTCTCAAATGCATATAGCGATTTACACAGTCTTCTACCAAAATCAAACACCCTCTTAATACAGTATTGCTATTTTGATAGGATCATGATACAAATCTACTCATTGGAAGTTTCTCTCTTGATAGGAGGTGGGTGGTTCTCTATCTCTCCGTATTTGTTGTGGCTTCTAACTCCCTAATCAATATGCCCCCAAGCCACCAGGAAGTCATATGCTTTGTTGAATTTGATTCTTAAATGATCTCGAGTAAGAGAGAACCGGGACGCAACCAGGAACTTCATATGTTTTGTTGAATTTGGTAATATGGTACTATTCACACTCTTGCATTATTAATTCCATTCCTTTGCAAAAGTTGGTGCCAAATTTAATTAGATAAAACTTGTCTCAACATGAAAATCAGAATTGAACCACAAACATTGTCCTGGACTCTTCTTATCTGGTAACTTTTTTAAGTCTAAAGAAAATGTCAAGAGGAAAAAAATTTGAAGAAAACTTCATATCTCCATGTTGATGCAAGAGCAATCTCAAAGTTAAAATATATATAATTTTCCCATAAGAAATACATTGAAGTAAGCACCATTGATTTACCGAATACAACGGTTGGCGTTGAATCAAAGTACATTGATCCCCATCTTATCCAATCAAATTATGATTAGAAGAGAAATCAGACGATGTGAGATCAACCCTAAGAAAAATAACCTGTGAGACCAACCCTAGGAAAAGTAACCTTCTCATAATCAAACTTACAGAAGCAAATCCAAGAGCGTGTTAAACTTCTGAAAAATAGCATGTGCTACTGTACACACATTGACAGGCTTTACTTAAAACCACTCTTAATTGTTTTTTTTTTTTGTATAAATAGGCTTATCAACAAAGCACACCAAATAAACATCTCTATTTCATTCTCCAAGTAAATTTCTACTTGCTCATAATCTAGTACAGCCTCCTAAGTTGGAGATAACATGGATAGGCCGAAACCAGCCAGCCAATGAACATACATAACAAACACAGCGATATTTACAAACCTGAAACAGAACTAAAGCAGCAATGGCAATTACTTATGGTATTAGTTCCTCAAAATAATGTATGCAAATGATGGTAATAGGTTTAATGAGAGACTCTTTGTCCTCTGTGCTCTATAATTTCATGTTATCAGTAGCCTTGTTTCCTATCAAAAGACAATGTGCTTTAGGTTGAATGCTTTTGATTATTATGCACAAGCACACAGTATATTTGACTATTTAATAAGCAAAATGCATGAGACTTATTTGGGTTAAGCAGTAATACCTCAACCATGAGAACACCAGGCATAATAGGCCTCTCTGGGAAATGGCCAGGGAAAAAGTTGTCATTAATCGTCACATTCTTAATAGCAACAGCTGAAACACCTGGGTTGTACTCAATTACTCTATCCACCAAAAGAAATGGAAACCTGCAAAATACCAAAACCCATAAAGATCAAAACTTTAGAAACAATCACTAGAATTTATAATTTATCGAGACATTGTTAAATGACAAGAATTATGATTCCGGGAATCGAATTCTATTGTTTGGATATCATCATATAGAATGTCAAAAGTGACCAGAATTACTTTTTGTTTTTTCTGAGAGGGTATTACATGTGTTATGGTGTGATAGCTTCCATGCTCAATATTCACAATTATCCAAGTCCACCGTTCCATGACTAGGGAAAATGGAAAGAGAATTGAAAACTTAATACAATTCTCAGTGGTATATAACCAATTCAAAATGGTATACATGTACTAAGAGCGTAATCATTCAGACCTAATAATACCCTATTAGCAAATTTCAGGCATGTGTTCATGCAACTAGTAAACCAGTGATTACACAGTGAAGCAATTTCTGATTATGCTCAATTGAATCTGAATGATTATGCTCATCGTAGATATATACCATTTTCCAATTCTTGATTTCTTCCTCGAACACATTCATGTAGATATATACCATTTTCCAAATCATGATTTCTTCCTCGATCACAGAGCAACCATTTTTAACTCTATGCTAGATTTAATTTCTTCCGTTTTGAACTGGTAGGCAGTGGCGGATCTAGGATCCTTAATCTAGGCTAATGATCAGAAGTGCACGTGAATATATTTTTTTTGGTCTGGAATAGCTTTGATTGGCCACAACGAAAACAGCAAACTAACAAGATTACAAGAGAAATACAGGAATAGACTAAGACAGAGCATCTAAGCAAAGAAGAAACAGAGGAAGGCTTGAAGGAACCACAACTATTGACTAGGAGTTTTAAACTCAAGAACTTGGGATCTTGGTTCTTTAATTCATGCCATCTAGCTATCATACCAATTCATGCAACTCCATACAAATGCATTTATCAATTCGTACCAATTTGCATTATCCCCTTCTCTTCCAGAAACCTTTGAACCTATCTCATGGCAAAGATTTATCAATTTTATCTGCAATTTGTAGAGCAACACTACGGTTTCTATTCAATCTTTACCTGCAAATTATATATGCCTATTCTATTCAATGTTTTGGCCAAAAAATCCAAAACCCACAAACCAAAAACACCTGAGAAACCAAAATCACTCACCTGTGAGGCAAGATTTCACGTATCTGATTGATATCAATCACTGTAGGAAAAGCTGGGAATCCTGAGATAAGATCCATATCAGATTAGAGTCTCACTTGCATGGTTTGCTAAAACATATAAAAAGCAATGAAATTGAAGTAGAGATTCAAGAATGTGCTTACTCAATTCAATTGGGGTGTCTTTGGGGGCATCTTCTTGAGGAGAACAGCAAACAATGAGATTGGATTGGCGATTGGATTTGAGAGAGGGAAGAGGAGAAGCTGAGAATGAAAGAGAGGCTGGAGATTGAACAAGCCTTCTGGGTTGAACAAGAGACTGAGCAGGAGTGAGAGACAAGAGGGACCTTGAAGTGGCTGACATTGTCTTTCAAACTCAAAAGAGCAGAGACAGAAGTGAAGTCAGATTTGCTATATATTGTGCCAATTTGCAGCGTCATCAACCAGGCCCTTAAAAATATCACCAAATTGTATTATGTCAATTTTACCCTTTGTATTAAATTAAATTACATAAAAAGATTATGCTATAAGAAAAACTATGAAACAAAATGAAAAAAGGTAAAAACAAATTAAATTTCACGTTTTGAACCATAACGACAGAGAGAAGACTATGTATATACTCAACGTATTTATACATAGTGATAATAAATAAACGACAGAGACAAATAAACGCACGCGTGAGCGCGGTCCTTCCGCACGCGCATCGCGCGTGCAGGAAGGCTAGTATATTGAAAGACAAGGTAAAATGAGTCGAAACAGTTCCTTTTTTTTTTCGTAAGAAAAATGTTATTTGTGGTTAAAGAATACAACTTTTTTTGGGTATTTATGTTCAAAGATTGTTGCTTACCCACTAAAGTCTGAGACTTGCATGCAATCAACAGTGTTTTTGCCAGATTGGTTCTAGCACAGAGGGCATTGAAGTTATCGAACTCTAACATTGAGGCCATCTATAATATTTTTTAGGTACAACGGTTGGGAAGTGGTTGGATTCTAGTGCTATATGACCAATTTGTCATCGTTATTTCTTAAGAGAATCAATCTCAACCAGATGTGCCAGGGTTTGTTCAAAAATTACAAACTTTGGTGGCCACCGGCCTTGTTTCTTGAGACAAATAAAACAAGTGAAAGCATTGTATACAAGGCTAGCTTATTCATGGTTCGTTTTTATGCTTATTAAGTACGTCCTTTTTTTGTGTTGCATGTCAAAAGAAAATTCTCAATGGTGCTCATTTTCATTTTGCATGACAATAAGAACTTGGTTACTGATTTTATTGCTGGTGTTTCTTAAGTGTTTTCTGATGTTCTTCAACTTCAGCATTTGTGCAATGAAATTAGTCAATTTTTGTTTTTTGGGGGAAGTTTTACCAATTCTGTACGAGTTGGTTGGTGCAACGAATTAGGTGCACATCAACTGTTCGACGAAATGACTGAATCATATAACACGGAATAATACCATTTTGAAATCTTGCAGAAACAGAAGGAAGTTGGCAACATTTCTAGTTGCTTCTCAGTTGAATGGACCAAATCGTCAGAGGTAAATCAGGTAATTAGGGTTCAACTTTTCTATTGTTTTACTATGATACACATATTATTGGTCTCCCTCCCCTTAAATTTGTACTCTTCTTTTCTGATATATAGTATTGTTAGTTCCATTTTTTTCATGGCCATGAAAAGCATTACTGAATTAAAAAGATACCCAATGAATATCATGCATTGGGAAAGTGAAGTTTCACTCAGCAACTGCAACTGCTCGGAGTATACTCATCAATTTAAATTTTAGACATGTTCCGGTTTCCTTCTGTGTATTTGTTGTTTCTGTTATTTATTTTCGGTTTCTATTTTTTCTTGAAATGCTCCTTTTGTTTTCTAATGGCGAAAAAGGGTAGGGATGATGTTGATTGGTATCTTTGCATGTTTATGAAAGTCTTAGAATGAGATATCACTAAAAGATGGGGGATTCAACCTTGAAAATTAATGTTGCCGTTAAGAATGAATATACAGAAAACTGAAGCAACCTTCAAGCTATAAGCAAAGACACCAATCAATAGTGTTCGCTCAAAAGTGTTCATCTAGAATTGATAAAAAATTGCAGAAAGATTGATTGAAAACAATATTACCGATACAGAAACAAGTTTGTTCCATAAATAGAAATTTGTTTAGGTTCAGTGTAAGGATGCTTGGTTATTAGCATTTAAAACCACATCAAGCATCAGAGATAAAAACCACTTTTCTGTTTTCCTCATTTTATTTAATAGAGTCCAAAGTCAGCTAAATTTATCAGCATTATTCCAGTCTAAGCTAATTGAGTTTTATATAGTTATTCTCAATCATCCATTTGAGGCTCCAGTGATCGTACTGACACTTGTAAGACCAGTACGCCCAACCAAAAGTCGCACGGCCGTAGACATCTAGTTGTGCTTTGGCAAATCTCTGGTAGTCTTGCATAGATGCTCCATTGATTGGCCATTCTGCAACCCATTCTCCTGTAGAGTATACAAACTACAGAGCTCAGTCTCAACCAATGTAGTTTACCAGGCCTTTGTATTGTAAAAAAAATTTGTTTAAAGAAAAAGAAAAATGGTCATAGATTGACAAGTACTGATTGCTTCGATCATGTCTTACCAACAAAAGTCAGGGGTCCATTAGAAGTTGTCACAGCAGCGAGATCAGCAGCTCGTTGTTTATAGATGAAATCGATGTGTTGTTGCACATTAAAGCCATTGAACATGTCTATATACAGGCTGTAGTAATGCACGTCTATGACTACCTTACTGAGGCCTTGGGCAAATGAGAGGAGCTCCTTTGGATCAGCAGGTCCCAAGCGGTTTGATTGGATCACATAGGCACTTGAAGTGTACTTCCTTACTGCATCATAACCAGTTTTGTAATACCTTTCGAGGATGTCTAGAGTCACAAGTGGTGCCCAAGGCTCATTTATTAACTCAATTGCTGCAAGAGCTGGATTTTTAGCATATCTGCACATTCGTTGTTTGCGATCAATCTTCCTTAGCATATATTTGGGTGTGTGTGTGTGTGTTGTAAGAATGCATATGGAAAATGTGTAGGCATTTAATTAACCTTGCTGCTAGGAAATCTATAACTTTCACGGTGTCCTGTACGTTGGAATCTCCAAATTCCAGATACCCATCTCTTGTTGCACTGTGATCCATACCGTTATGGGAACCTGGAGCTGCATGTAGATCTATAATCACCTTCAACCCATATTTTCTGCATAGAAATAAGGAGTAAAACATTAATTACACTAATTTGAAGAATTTTTCTCTCTGGTTACCATTTTCTTATAAATTTGTGGTAGTTTTAATAGTTATACATTTGCCAGTACTTACTGTGCCCAAGTGAAAGCATTGTCCAAGGCTCGCAATGATCTGCCGACAAAAGGCTTTGGAGGTGTTGGATCATATGCAATCCACCATCCAACTGGGATCCTCACAGCATTCAAGCCATTGGACGACAAGAATCTGAAATCTCTTCAGTGATGTAAGAGTTCCGGTGGTCCTGTATGTCAAGTATATATAGGTTTAACGTCAACTACAAGTTTTGATTGACTGTGTGCTTCTATCTGTTTAAACAGTTGAGTTACATCAGATTAGTTCTGCTTTTCTTTATAATAATATGTAAATTACCTGCAGGACTTGAGCAGCTTTATCTGGACTAAAACCATTTGAGATTTGGTATTCACCTCCTAGGGAGCCTACTATTGAGATAATAAACACTGATGGATTACTGTCTTCCCAGCCTGAGCCTCCATTATAATCTGCAGTAAGTACCGTATCTGATTTCGCCTAATCACAACAAAAAGTTTGTCATTCAGTTTCTAATTCCTCTTTTATTCAATCTATAAAAGTTTGAGTGAATTTGAAAGTTTACAACGAATTTACAGATTTTAATGGAATATTCATGGTATTGTCTGTCTAATACATTGTTAAATAGTACTAGAGAAATTCCCTTTAAACACATGAGCTGATCTAATAACACAGTATCTGACAAAAACTTTATTTTCATGCTGAGGCTACCAGAAAGATAAGTACCTGGAGAAATAAGCCATTGGATGCTTGAATGCGAATCCTATTTGGCTCGCCATTTTTCCTTATAATTCGAAAAGTTTCTGTGTCACCAGGTACATCTCTCATTGCCTACTATCCTGTTGGTTTCCTGGCGTGACAATCCGACAAACTGCTTGTTTGATTCTCGAAAGTTAAAAGAATTTTCATTGATCCTCCACAGCTGCATTTAATACAGAAAGGAAGAAAATCACTTGATGCACGGAAAGTACATGTAGATCTAAAGGTAAGTTACCAATGATCTGGAGAGCTCGCCCTGAAAGTTTCCCAATCAGACGCTGAAGTGCGGTTAATAACAACAATGGAATTACCCCCATTTTCTGCAGCCAAAAATTTCTGAAACTTTGTGGACTTCAATTGCACCTGTGTCCCATCCTTTTAATGCATCATAAAAATCAAAAGCTTCAAATTACTGATCAATGTAGTTGAATATCTCATTAAAGAACTGGAACAAACAAATACAAAACTCTACTAGCTAGCAGCAACTACTCTACCAAAAGATCTCTGTTAGTATTCCATCAAAGAGAGAAGGCTTCATCCAACCCTCTATAACAAGCCAGTTCCCAAGATTCACAGATTTTAATGGCAACTTCAAGTTCTGTGCTGATGAAAGAGAAGCCAAACATAACAAGTAAAGAGACACAACTGGGTAGATATTATAGGATGACATCTTTCTATATTTCAATGAGAAATGAAAAGACTTCATTTATATTTATAGTAGCAAAAGTTTGGCAGAGTTAGAGCATTCAGTAGTAAGTGTACTATTCAAACTTCATTGACTTGACTTGGTCTTCAAGTCTATATGTTCAGGATGGGGACACCATGGGATTGCCGGAATTTAGTTAGAACATTAAGCTAGAATTGCTGAAAGCATGGGGTTTACATATAGTTAGGGTGGTTAAAGCCTTATAGAAGGTGCCTTTCGGTTTAGGTAGATGCCACACCACTTGACAGAGGTGTTTAAAGTCTCACATAGCAAGGCTGCTATGCATTGAGACCAAGTTGCAGTGTTGGACACTTTTGGACCCAGACATCTGTTCAGTGTTTTGCTGTTACTTCTGACTTTTATGGTCATCTCATGGAGTATCCATTTATCTATACATTTCATGCTATAAAGCTAAGTCTGAAGTTTGGTGTCATATACGTTCACTAGATTATAGAATGTGCATACTACTCTTCAGCTTAAAAAGTAAAAATTTCAAATATAATATGAGGTTCATAGTCATCATATTTCCTTGCTGTCTGCTTCATTGTATATCTTCTTCTCGAGACACTCTTGCTCCTTCACATGTTCTATTTTTCAATGATGTTAATCATATTTCGCTGGGACGATAAACACAATTTTATTGAACATTATGAGATCTTTTTATAAAATATAGGGGTGTTTGTAGCCAAGTAATTAGTAAGACGAGTCTCAATTGCTCAAGCCAAGTACTACCTTGGGGTATTACATTCCGCACACCACGTACTGTTCGAAGAAATGACTGATGAATCATATAAAATGGACTAATACCATAGTTTGGGTTCTTGCATTGCAGACACAAAACAAAGATGGTGCCACAGAAACACTTAGTGCCTGCAGGCTGCAGCACAGAACAACATAGACACTTGTACTTCCGGACATTTGGCCAATGGCATCTTGTGGCTGACGTGGTAGCTGCAGCAGCTCAGGGAAGATGACTGTAATTCATGCATTTGAGCCCGGAGACATCATACGGTGGTTGTTGCCTTGCGGCCGGTTTAGTTACAACTCCAGCTTCTAGGTATGCCAGTGACACAATCTCTGTATTTTTATTAGGGTTTTTTACCAATAACTACATTTTGGTAGTGATATTTACCAATAGCAAAATTCTTTTTTCAAATTACCAACAGCAAGACTCCATCCAAAACTAATAGAATCAGTTAACTCTTAAATTACAAAATTACCCTCAGTGAGTCTAATGTTACTGATCCTCAGAACTCAACTTAATACTACTGACCCTCAGTACCTCCGCCGTACTCCGCCGCACTTTAATACTACTGACCCTCAGTAGCTCCGCCGTCCTTCGCCGCGCTCCAATACTACTGATCCTCAGTAGCTCCGCCATACTCCGCCGCGCTTTAATACTACTGACCCTCAGTAGCTCCGCCGTATTCCGCCGCGCTCCAATACTACTGACCTTCAATACTACTGAACTCTAATCTACCCCTCCCAAATTCAAACTCAAATCCCTAGATGGATCTCCTCCGAGCCTACTCCGACGACCAAAACCATAATTCCCCCACCTCCTCCTCCGACGAGGACTCTTCCCCTCTGTGGCTCCTCCCACTCAAAACCCTAATTCCCCCAAAAAAATTCCAGATCCCTCACTCCTCCACAAACCATCCTCCACCGATCCAATCCCAACCACCATAGCCCTCTCCCGCCTCCAAATCCCACCAAACCAGCATACAAAACTGAGAGAGAGAGAGAGAGAGAGAGAGAGAGAGAGAGCAGCGGTCGTCGTCCGCCTCCACTACCTCGCTCGTCGTCGTCGTCGTCCGCCTCCGCCTCGCTCGTCGTCGTTGTCGTCCACCTCGCGCCCTCGCTTGTCGTCGTCGTCCACCTCGCGCCTTCGCTGCCTCGAGCCTCCGGTCTCGCTCCTCCGCCTCGCACTTCACCTGCCTCGCACCTCCGCCGTCACTCTGCCATCGCCGCCCGCTCAATCTCAGATTAGGGTTAGGGATTTTGGTCGGGAAGGAGAGGAGAAGAAAAGAGTTTCTGGGTTTGTGTTTTTTTTTTAATTTTTTTTTTAACATATATATATAGATGACATATGTTGTAAATTTTTAAATTTTCAGGATTAATTATGTCATTAAACATTGGACGGATTAAAAGTCTGTTACTGCTAAATCCTGCTGATGGTACAAAAAAATCAGATCTTGCTATTGGTAAATATCACTACCAAAATGTAGTTTTGGGTAATTATGTATTTTTATTATATTTCATAATTGGAAAAGGGCAATGGTATTGATCGGGTCGTTCCGTGTTTGTAACACACTATCTTAGAGGCAGATATTTTAAAGGGAAAAAGACCATTTGAACAAAATGGGTTTAAAAATTGCCCATTCCAATGTTTATATCCCACTCCAATGAATCTTATTAAAAATACCTAAATACCCTATACTAAACCCTAATATAGTCTTTCTCCTTTTCCTCTCTCTCTCTCTCTCTCTCTCTAGCCGACGATGGAGAACAAAGTGGACCGACTTAGATCACCATGGGATTTGCAAAAACACCAGAAAGCTGAACAATGAGGGCTTAAAACAACCACCGGTGCTTGGGAAAATTCCACCAATCCATTCAAGCCTCAAAAGCAATCTGCTTGTGCCGGCGGAGATCACTCAGATACTTTGTTGAGTTATATTCTTGTGCGTCCATCAGTTCTTCCGAGTATGTTCTCAGAAGGGACCTCCCTTTTGTTTCTTTTGCACGTTGGGAGACATACTCGTCACCTCTTAACAATACCACCACCTGCACTCAATGAAAGAATGTAAATAAATTAGCTATTTGATACCCATGCATTGCTTTAAGCGTGTGTTTTTTTTTTGATACCCATGCATTGCTTCGGTCTACTTTGTTCTCCATGACACTTCATCCTCCAACATTAGGGTTTTGATCGAATTGGGAATCGATTACTGGGGGTCAGTAATACTATTGACGGCGGGTCCTCCTCCTCCTCCAACATTAGGGTTTTGATCGAATTGGGAATCGATTACTGGGGGTCAGTAATCGATTATTGGGGGTCAGTAACGGGGTCAGTAACATGGTTACTGAAAAATATGGAATCTGTAACCTGATTACTGGGGGTCAGTAATCGATTACTGAGGGTAAGTAACTTGATTACTATGGATCAGTAACTTCAGTAACCTGATTACTGGGGGTCAGTAACCTGATTACTGGGGGTCAATAATCGATTATTGGGGGTCAATAACATGATTACTGGAAAATATGAAATCTGTAACATGATTACTGGGGGTCAGTAATCGATTACTGGGGGTCAGTAATCGATTACTGGGGGTCAGTAATCGATTACTGGAAATCTGTAATCTGTAAATTATTTACTGAGAGTCAGTAACCATCGTCCAATAACCTGTTTATAAAAATAAAAAATTAAAAAAAAATTAAAAAAAAATTCCGGCGAAAAAAAAAATTTGGTGATCGGAATCCGGCGACTCCGGCGACCGGCCATGGGAGACCGGAGGGAGTTGAGTGATATTTCGGCAAAGTTCGTTTTTTTATCTTCCACTTTCTCAGCAAATTATAATTCAAAAATATGTTAGATAAGACAAAAGGACAAAAAAGGAAGAAAAAAAATTAAATTTGTACTAGAATTGAAAAAGATTTGTTCAAATGGGCAATAAAGTTGTTAACTTACGTTGAATAAGGGAGAAAAATAAGATGGTCATTGAAATGGGTAATGAGGAGGCATTTTTTATACTAAATGGCCATTTTCCCTATTTTAAAAGATGAGGGATTCAACAACCTTGAAACTTACTATATCTCACACATAATTGCATATACTACTACTACAAACTCAAAAGTTTAACATCTGCACTTAAAAGCTAGCACATTGCACTATAAGCATCATCTTTATTCTTCTGAACTTAAACAAGGCTGAGCACCAAGCGGGAGTTCCAGGCTTCCAGCGACAGAGACTACTCATCTTGTTATTGTATAAATTAATTCTCTTAGAGATTTATTATGCCATTTTCAGTCATGTACTTGAAGCTCCAGTGTTCCTCTTTGCATCTGTAAGACCAATACGCCCATCCGAAAGTTGTATCCCTATAGACCTCGATTTGTGCTGTTGCAAACCTCTGGTAGTACTCTTTTTGCTTCTGTGGGTCATCATTTGGTGGGTTTTTTTTTTTTAAATTCTGCAACCCATTCCCCTGTGGATCAAATAAAATATCCTTACAGTGATCAGTTGATCAATAAGAAAAATCCCAAACCGAGCTATCTTATTCTTACTTAAAAGCCTAAAAGTACTGAATATTTATCTTTGCTTAAGCGTTCACTTACCAACAAAGGTGAGGGGTTGCCGATTGGGAGTCTTCAGAGTAGAGAGTTCAGAACGTCGTTCACTGTAGCCTAAAAAAAAAAAAACACTACTACTGTAGTTAGCTGCAACTACTATACCAAAAGATCTTTGTTAGGTATTCCATCATAGAGGAGAAGGTTTTATCCAACCCTCTACAACAAGCCAGTTCCCAAGATTCACAGCTTTCAGTGGCAAATTCAACTCCTGTGCCGAGGAAAGAGACAAATAAGAGGTAAAGACCCAAAATAAGAGTCAAGTGTTAAAATGCCATCTTTTATTTCGTTGAGGAATTAAACATGAGTTGCATATATTTATACAACTCCAAGGAGTCCATATACTGAGGGTCAAGCATTCACAGAATGAATAGTACGTATTAACACCCATTCACTTGACTTGACTAGCAATAGCAACTTGTGTATATTGCAACTTACTTGACCAGGCATGCAATTTGTGCTTACTTCAAGTCTTTGTACTTACTTCAAGTCAAGCACGTCAAGGAAATGGAGTCTGTACATTTTTTTTTTTTTTTTTTATTTTTTTTCTCACTAGTATGATATTCTATAGACTATAGATAACTAGGTTTGTGAAGTAGTGAAAATGAAAATGGAAATGAGAAAAGGAATTTGAATAAAGGGTTGTGAGTAGATTCGTTGGTGTTTGTCATATTATGGATTTCTTCCATACTTGCTAGATATGTCTTCCTATGAACTGCCAATTTCTGGCCTTTTGTACTTAGTTTTTGTTTTCGGATACGGTGTATATTTGATCTTTTGTTTTCGGATACGGTGTATATTTGACATCCTTTCACATGTTTTCAGATTCGTTTCCTTATTTCTCAAGTTCTTCTGTTTCCTCTCGTGTCTACTTACATGTATCTGGTTGTAACTATTGAACATATAGACCTACAACCTGTTCATTATCCTTTCCTTTATACCAGTAGAAAATATATCACATGGATTGCATTCACAAAACTCCAGTGTTCTTTCATCTGTTTATTTTGTTTTTTACTGTATAAGTATCTACATACAAGTGTAACTTATGAAGTTATAATGGGTGAGCTAGGAACAAAACATATGTTTATTTAGATCTATATGTTGTTTCTAAATGTTCTTGACAAAACTTCTTTTCAGTATCTGGCTTTCAGTTTCAGTTATCTACACTTGATGAACAACCTGAGCTAGAGTTATCCTTTTCAACTTCCAACATGATATATAGATGGTTAAAGTTCTGATGCAGTTTTTTCTATCTTCTTTTTCTGCAGAATAATCCTGCCATATATATGTGTTTGGCTGAAGGATATGTTGATCCATACCATACATCAAGGTGATTGAATATCCGTTTAATTGCCCCGTACCAGGTAATGGGGGTATGCATCCATATATGTGGATGGCAGAATGAGTTTTTCTGGATCAACGATACATTCTGATCTATTATGAATTGTAGTGATAGGTTAAGAAACTGATGAAGATGTAAGGGAAGAGGATGTACTACTAGTACATGTTATGGATCATTTGAGCTACTACATTATTCTCAAATGAAAAAGGCATACTTGAAATTAGTAGCTTCATCACTCTTCAATTGAATGCTTTGTTTATTTCCAACTATGTACCCATTTCTCTATAACTTGTCAACGCTCAGGTTCCTTGTCTATTATTGATGACAATTTTGTGTGGTTCTCGTGGATTTCAGCAACGTATATGTTAGAGAGAGTTTAATTGGTACAAGATATTTAAACAGATCTGTGATCAAATATTTGGTTAATGACCAATGCTCATTTTAATTTCAGAGTCAGACCTGATGCTTAACCCCTTATGTATCCTTTGGCACCTAATAAGCTTCAGAGCATATATTTTCTTTAGCTGTAAAATCTATGAACTTCTGCAGTTTGACAGACTATATATAGTTTAGCTGCTTGGGTTTGTATTAGTTGAACATTGATTCTCTTCTTCTGTTATTCGTCAGGCAATCTTCACGAACGAATCTGACAGACTGCTGGAAGATAAGTAGCAGTGAACTCGAAAATTTTCACGCCTCAACATTTTTATTAAGCAAGTGAAGGTCCCAAATTAGGTAACTCCTTCTATCTGACTTATGTTTACCTATCTCAAGTGCTGACAAAGCAACCATGTAATGTTTTATGAAGCAACCATTATTTTTATCTCAATCAGGAACTCCAATATCCTCTGTCAATAGATTCATCTGGCTGCATTAATTAAACTCCAGAAATAAGAAGGAAATAATCCAAGTAGAATTTTTTTTTTTTTTTTTTTAATGTTCTTAACTCCAGTTTCTGAATCTGATATAAAAACTAAGAAAGTCTGTAATGCACAAGATTTATGACCTCGAGTGCCAGCACTTCATTTGATTGTTCTGATAGAAATATTGAATATACATAGGGTGTGCACGTTTATTTGTTTTGATTAGTTAGATTATACTATATTATTGCATGCTTGTAGATCTCTGCCATTGCAAAGTGAAGAGGTATTGCTGGGTTACTCGTGTTCGGACTTCCCAAACTTTAGATCAAATCTTTATTATAAGATTGATCTAATAAAATATCCATGGTCAGGTCGCTCAGGTGTTAGCAGTTCTCCCACAACCTTTTTTGGTGATTCATCCTTGAATTGAATTGATAATAATTGCAGAAAGACAGTGTTGCTTAAAGACTATTGATTGAAAACTGTAGTAATACCAATACTGAAATGAGTTTGTTCCAAAAGAATGGAAATTGAACTAGGTTGAGTATAAGGATGCTTGGTTCTTAGCATTTAAAACCACATTAAGTGTCGAGAGATAAAAGCACTTTTCTATTTTCCTCATTTTATTTAACAGAATGCAAAGGCAGCTGAATTTATCAGCATTATTCCAGATTATAGAATAAGCTAAGTGAGTTTTATATAGTTATTCTCAATCATCCATTTGAGGCTCCAGTGCTCGTTCTGACACTTGTAAGACCAGTATGCCCATCCAAAAGTAGCACGGCCATAAACATCTAGTTGCGCTTTGGCAAATCTCTGGTAGTCTTGCATAGATGCTCCATTGATTGGCAATTCTGCAACCCATTCTCCTGTAGAGTATACATACTACAGAGCTCAGTCTCAACCAATGTAAATTACCAGGCCTTGGTATTGTAAAAAAAAATAATTTGTTTAAAGAAAAAGAAAAATGGTCATAGATTGACAAGTACTGATTGCTTCAATCATGTCTTACCGACATAAGTGAGGGATCCATTAGAAGTAGTCAGAGCAGCAAGATCAGAACGTCGTTGGTTGTAGATGAAATCAATGTGTTGTTGCGCACTAAATTTGTTGAACATGTCTATATACATGCTGTAGTAATGCACGTCTATGACTACCTTACTGAGGCATTGGGCAAATGAGAGGAGCTCCTTTGGATCAGCAGGTCCCAAGCGGTTTGATAGGATCACATAGGCACTTGAAGTGTACTTCCTTACTGCATCATAACCAGCTTTATAATACTTTTTTAGGGTGTATAGAGTCACAAGTGGTGACCAAGGCTCATTCATTAGCTGAATAGCGCCAAGAGCTGGATTTTTAGCATATCTGCACAATGGTGTTTGCAATCAAGCTTCCTTAGCATATAAATATATATTTGTGTGTGTGTGTGTTGTAAGATTGCATGTGAAATTTAAAGGCATTAAACCTTTCGGCTAGGAAATCTATAACTTTCACAGTGTCCTTTATGTTGGAATCTCCAAATTCCTGATGCCCATCTCTTGTTCCACTGTGATCCAAGCCATTTTGGGAACCTTCAACTGCATGTAGTTCTATAATCACCTTCAACCCATATTTTCTGCATATATCTTAAAGGAGTAAAACAGTAATATACTAATTTGAAGCATTTTTTCTGTGTGGTTTATTTGTACCAAATTTGTGCCAGTGTCTATGATTATAAATGTCTGATGATTTTCCAGTACCCAGAACTTACAGTGACCAAGTGAAAGCATTGTCCAAGGCTTGCAATGATCCCCCAACAAAAGGCTTTGGAGGTGTTGGATCATATGCAATCCACCATCCAACTGGGATCCTCACAGCATTCAGGCCATTGGACGACATGAACTTGAAATCCTCTTCGGTAATGTAAGAGTTCCTGTGGTCCTGTATATTAAGCACATGTGGGTTTATCAACATCTACAACTTAGATTGTTTGCATTTCTCTTTCTGTTTAAACAGTTCAGTTACATCAGATCAGTTCTGCTTTTCTTTTGGCAAAGATGTAAACTTGCCTGCATGACTTGACGGGCTTTTTCTTGTCCATAACCATTTGTTAATTGGTATTCACCTTTTAAGGAGCCTACTATTGTCATATTAAACACTGATGGATTACTGTCATCCCAACCCGAGCCTTCAAAATCTGCAGTCAGTACCGTATCGGATTTCGCCTAATTACAAGAAAACGCTTGTGTCATTCATTTTCTAATTCTTTTTTTATTTAATCTATAAAAGTTCAGGTAAATTATAACTAATTTCTGGTTATTCATCGAATTGTCCTTCAAATACATTATCACTAAGTACTAGAGCAGTCGCCTTTAAACACATGAATTGATCTAAAGCACAATATCTGATGTAAACTCAATGTACTAGCTCATGCTACGACAGGCAAAAGTACCTGGAGAAACAAGCCATTGGATGCTTGAATGAGAATTATATTTGGCTCGCCTTCTTTCCTTACAATCCGAAATGTTTCAGTGTCACTAGGTGCATCCTCCTTTGCTACTATCCTGTTGGTTTCTTGGCGTGACAATCCCACAAAATGCTTCTTTGACACTCGAAAGTTGAAAGAATTCTCATCGATCCTCCACAACTGCATTTGATACACAAAGGAAGAAAATCAGATGATGCGAGGAAAGTAGATATGAAGCTAAAGCTCAGTTACACTGATCTGAAGAGCTGACCCTGAATGTTTCCCAATCAGAGGCTGAAGTGCGATTACTAACAATAATGGAATCACCCCCATCTTCTGCAGCCAAATACTTCTGTAGCTTTGTGGACTTCAATTGCACCTTTGTTCCATCCTTTTATACATCATCAAAAACGAAACCTCAAAATTATTGATCAATGTGGTAGAAATGTAGTATCTCATAGAAGAACTGGAACAAACCATGACAAACCACTACTAACTAGCAGAAACTACTTACCAAAAGATCTTTGTTGGGTATTCCATCGAAGAGAGAAGTTTTCATCCAACCCTCTATAACAAGCCAGTTCCCAAGATTCACTGATTTTAATGGCAACTTCATCTTCTGTGCTGATCAAAGAGAAGCAAATCATGACAAGCAAAGAGCCAAAAGAGGAAATATTTTGAAGTAGAGTGGCATCTTCCTATATTTCAAAGACCTCAGCTACATATATAGTAGCCAAAGTTAGCAGAGTTGAAGCATTATCAATAGTATACAATTTAAACTGTATTGACCTAATTATTCAATTAGTTTCAAGTCAATATGTCCAGGATGGGGACACCATGGGGTTGCCGTGCTTTTGTTAGATCATTTTGTTTCCAGCTGAAAGCATGGGTTTACATTTTGGTTTAGTTGGGTGCTTGACACACCTCTTGACAATGGGCAAGGCTGCAATGCATTGAGACCAAGTTGCACAAAGACAGATGCTTAGTGTGCAGCCGGTACTTTTGTGACTTTTTCAGTCACCTCATGTTTACCAAGTTATAGAATGTTCATAATTATCTTCATCTTAACAAGTGAAAATTCATAATAGAATTATCTAAACATGTTATTACGGTACAACAAAAGCACATAATGTATTTTAGAAAATAGACGAATTGAGTAAGAATCCACTTCCACGGTCACCAATATAACACTTGCATCGCACTGGTGTAAAGCTAGTAAATCTTAAACGATAATTTTCTTGTCTGAACTTATTCTAGACCTTTCTTAAACACCAGCGACCAAAATGAATGTCTTAGAAACAGAAAACTCATAAATTAATTAGAGAGAAAGAGAGCAGAATATGTATTTACTGTCCTTAATCCGAGCTCCACCGGCAGCATTTTGGTACACTGGTAGTCGGTCTCCACACCCTTCAAGGTTAAGAACATGAAAAAAGCATGCCCGAAACCAAAATGGATTCAACACGAAATACTTGAAAAGAAAAATAAGGACAATAAAAAGACAAATCAATCTAACAATCATCTAACAAATCTGGAAGTGTGACTGCAAATTACATAGATGAAAGTTGATTCCAAGTGATGGAGGAAGAAGTAAAGGAATGGAACAGGTCCAGAAAAGAGGAGATCAAGAGGAAAAGAATCTCATTATCAAAGCATTCAGGTGATGAGAGTAATTGAATAAGTGTCCACTCAACATAGATCATTTCAATGAACAGCTCCGTCTAATTTGTTCTATGTTTGAATCTCCACATAGCCACGCATTTTAATCAGCTGACCCAATTAGTGGTTTAGCATTTTTCAACACACCCAAAATTAGCTTAGAATAAGTTACTCTCGAGAGTCGATGGGTAGAAGAATTTTGCTAATGGTTTTTTGTATATATTCGTTCTAGAACAAATAGGACCTATGTATTTTTAAATTTGATTGGTGGTTTCATTCGTTGAACTTTCAGATTCATATGTAAAAATATTGTGTCTACAAGAAGTCACCGAAATTTATAAACATTTGGTCATTGAAAATGTGTAAAGAAATGTAGTCATTCGGATAAAATTAGAAATGTAATCCCAAATTTGGCAAATTTCTCATAAGATTCATATGATCATATATATATATATATATATATATATATATATATATATTTCCTATTCAGAGCGGGGCTTCGCTCTGAAATTAAAGAGCGGGGCTCCTTATTTGACCCACTTTCCGGTCAAATTTCTACATATCCACCGTTTAGTATTTAGGTATATGCGTGTAGATTATCTTTACAAATTTTCAGCTCATTTGGTGATCGCTAAGGTATCAAAACGATAAAAAATATGAACAAATTGAATCTGTTCAGTATGAACCATTCGTGTTAATCACGACTAGGGTTGTATAAACGATTATCAAATTTGATGAAACTTTGCAGAACTGATCTACACACATATACCTAAATACTGAACGGTGGAGATGTAGAAATTTGACCGGAAAGTGGGTCAAATAAGGAGCCTGCTCTAGATAGGGACATATATATATATATATATATATATATATATATATATATATATATATATATATATATATATATATATATATATATATAGCCCCCCTTCTAATGAGGGATTTCTCATTTTCGTCATTTTAAGGGATCGATTATTTAACCTACTTGTCGATCACACATTAACATCTCCACCGTTCAACTTTTATGTTTATATGAGTAGATCATATATGGAAATTTTTATTCCATTTGATAATCGTTAGAGCATTCAAAATTGAAATTTACAGATAAAAACACGAACGGTTCAGTTTTGACAGATTTCATACGTCCATTGATTCCATCTAGTTAGATGCCTTAACGATCACAATTTTGGCTTAAAATTTACATGAATGATCTGCACATACAAACCTAGTAATTGAACGGTGGAGATGTGAAAATGTGATCAACAAGTTGGCCTAATAACCTATCCCTTAAAATGAACAAAATAAGGGATCCCTTAGTGGAATGACTATATATATATATATATATATAACAGAATTAGGGTACCAGCATCCTAAACCCTAAAGGGAAGGGTCCTACATCCTCCTCATCCAAATCCAAGACTAAGTCAATCAACTCAGCAGAGTTAAAAGAATTAGCCCATCAATTACTGGACCAAGCTGCTGGCCTGTCTGACAGTACTTCTGAAGACGAAGACCAGAATTCATCCCAATCCACTTCTCCGGCCCAGAGCCATTTTATTAGTCATTCAAGCAATCAGAAGAAACAGCCCAGTCAAAAACCACTTACTTGGGCCGAGCAGCCGAACTACCAGATGATTATTTCCAAGACAGTCAAGACCCCTATGAATAAGCAGACAAGTCACTATTCATGTACAGTAAAGACTTTTTATTGTTCATTGATTTAAACGGAATCTGACAAACACAGCTAATTTGTGCTGCTTCCTGTTTGTCGGTTTGGTAGTTTATGAGTAATTCTACAGTCAAAAGCAGATTCTCAAGTCAATCATTCAAAGAAGTCACTTTCGGTGCCTAAGTCTATATAAGGAAGCTCATTCCTTCATTCAAAGGAAGGCTCAAGATTAAGCTCATTCTTCAGTTACCCAATTCTCTCTAGAATAGTCACCTCTTCTCCTCTAGTATAGCACAAAGCATCTCATGTGTTGAGAACTCTGTTAGTTCATAGTCACCTTCTCCTTCTCTCTTGAAATCCCTATCCACCCTTCATGCATTAAATTGTAAGAGCCTTATTAAACTTATTAAACATTTGTATTTCCAAGTTATTATATAAAGTTTTATGATTTGATATCTTCTGGTATGGTATATCGGATTAAAGCATACTCTTGGCGTTGGTCTTGTTAAACTTGTCATTGCACACCGAGATTCACTGCTCCAGTACCTACCTTGTTGTTATACATAATTCATATGTATTAGCAACTTATTGCTTCCGCATGGCGCTGATACCCTTTTGGTATCAGAGCCATAAGCATTGAAAATTATTAAAAACTTCTATGAACCCTAGGTGGCGGATTACCGCCTAGGAGTGGTTTCTTGAGATTGATTTGTTCAAACGTCTCAATCCCCAGGTGGCAGATTACCACCTAGGAGTTGTTTTGAGATTGATCTATTAATCTACTTTATTTTGTGCTGTGATTGTCCTACGCTATTCTATTAAGTTTCTCTTGTTCATCACTTGTTTTATTCTGCCTTTAGTTTTTCTTTTCTCCTAACCAAACAATAAGTGCAGGTCCAAACAATAAGACCCATGAGAGGCGTGAGCGGATGCGGCTGAGCGGAGCAGAGAAAACCTAGCCCTTTAGGCACCCAGTTGGATCTTGTTGAGCTCTTTAAACTTAGCAGGTTAGCCAGTCACACATTCATTTCTCAAAATGAGCAGATTATTTAGATCTTCCTCAATCACTTCTAGTTATGCTAGATCCTCATCCTCCCTCAATAGGATTCCAGACATAGTCAATGAGGAACAAATAGAATACCAGTCAAATGACAACATAGACATTAACTATTGGAATATTCCTAGAGTTCCTAGCAACGAAATTTATAGGAAAAAATGGTCCAATCCTTCATTCAAAAGTGAACACCATATTAAAACAGTCGAACAAGTCTATGCTCTCAGTAAACAACATGAAACTTGTCAGCTCTTTAGTCCAGAAGCTATTAAAAAACACAAAAGAGATGGTCACAATTTCTTGCATATTGGATTAGTCCAAATTGGTGTTAAACCATTAACCCGAAATGGTCTTAATGCTTCTATTCTTCTCTGTCTTAGAGATGCACGATTTACAGATTTCAATGATAGTACCATTGGTATCATTGAGTCAAGCCTTTTTAATGATCCAATTCATTTCAATTGTTATCCTGATTTTACAATTAGTCTAAGTGATCCACACATATTAAAAGCCTTAACTTTAAATATTAAAACTTCCGGTTACAATATTTTAGAAGGAACTCAACCTTTGACATTAATCTACAAAATTCACTACAAAGTTACTGGCACAAACATGAATTTCCAAGCCATTAGTAAAAGCCCCAAAAATCAAACACTTTTAATACAGAGTAGTCAAGATAATACAAACATTAGAGTCCCTCATACCATAAAATTGTCTGATGTTCATCTTCCTTCTGAATGGTCATTAAGCAATGAAAATCAACCCACAAACATAAGACACAGTATATCCGATTTAGGAGGTATCCAACAATACAATGATAGAATAGTTAGAATAAATTTTAATTCCTCTAATTCAAGCCATCCTCGAATCCAAGAAATAGGACAATCTTCTAGGCATTTTTTTAGAACAGCCAGACATTCTTTTGCTGGTTCTACTACAGCCGAGTCATCCATCTCAAGAAGAGATCTTGATATAGAAAAAGAAATAAGAAATATTAGAATAAAAGATTTAGAAGAAGAAATTACAGATTAAAAATATTAATACTACCTCCCAAGTTAGTTATCCTACCCACGCAGAAAATGAAACTACAAATGGAGAAACTTCACCTACTCCTACAGCCGGAGATTTTGAAGTTGTTCCTCCTATTAATCCTCAATTAAGTACCCTTAATAAATCTTTTAAAATTAATTATACCAGATTAGACCAAGACCTCGAATTTGAGAAAAATATTAGTCGCCAAAATCTTTATCGTCAACAATATCCTTTAAAAGAAACACGAAAACAATTATTCCAAGATTGAAAAAATTATGTTAGAAAAACATTCAGAAATATTCTTTCTTGATTATATTGATTTATTAAATAAAAAACAATGCCAAACATTAACAAAATCAAAATGGAAAACTACCAATCAAGTAGTCACGTCTATACACCCTCCTGTTGAAAACATAGTCATTGACTATCTACAACAACATATTATGGCATCACCCTTTAAAATTACTGAAAATGAAGCAGACCCAGACCATAAAAAAATTATTGAACAGAACAATTATTCTAATCAAAGCCTAATAATTATAGGTCATCAATTAGATAAAATAGAAACCAAAGTATATATATATACAATTCCTATCCAGAGCGAACCTTCACTCTGAAGTTAAAGTGCGAAGTTTCTTTTTTGACACACTTTTCGGTCATATTTTCACATCTCCACCGTTCATATGTTAGAACCTAATGTATAGATCATCTCTGCAAAATTCCATCTAACTTGATGATGGTTTAAGTCTTCTTTATGATGATTTACACGAACAGTTCAAGTTGGACATATTCGGTTTGTTCATTGATTTAATATAGTTTTGATACCTTAATGGTAACCAAATTAGATGAAATTTTGCAGAAATGATTTATACATTAGGTTCAAACATCTGAACGGTAGAGATGTAAATATATGACCGAAAAATGTGTCAAAAAAGGAACTTCGCATATTTATTTCAGAGCGAAGGTTCGCTCTGGATAGAGACTATATATAACCCTAAAAAGTAGATTTAATAATAAAAGACAGAGTTCTCAACTCATGAGATGCTCTGACTGGTTTAAGAAAACAACCTTTAAGACTGATGCATGAATAATTGGGATTGAGGGCAGGATAATGGAAGAACAGGGCTACTAACTACGACAAAAATCCTAACACATGAGATAACTGGCTAATACAAGTGAAATGGAGAGGGGGAACTATTTGGGAGCTTCAAGGCTTCTGATTAACTGAGTTGAAGTCCGAAAAATGAGCGATGCTTGAACTGAAGGAGTGAGGCTCCTTATATAGGCCTTGGCAACCGACCAAGGGTATCTTCTTTCACTGTGGGATTGGCTGTTTTAACTGAAGAATCTGCTTTTACTATGTAATTACTCACAAGTTGACAAAACAGGAAGCAGCACGATTAGATGTGTTTTGCACCGAAAGTAAATAGTAAAAAGGTCACTGTTTATGAATAGTGATCTGTCTCACAATTCAAATGGGTCTTGACTGTCTTGGTAATAATCTGCCCATCTTTTTGGTTGAGTGGGCTTTGAATGGGCCGTTGACTGACTGGAGGAAGGTGAGGAATGGGATCCTCATCTTCAGAATCTTCAGAATCACTTGACTGACTGGCAACTTGGGCCAGGATTTGATTGGCCAGTTCCTTTAATTGACTTCTGCTGACTTTCTTAGATTTGGATGAAGAGGAAGCATTTCCTTTGGATTTTGAGGAGGGCCTTGACTGGGTATCTCGAGCGGTGTATTGACTTGCTGGAGTGATTGACTGGTTTGGAGCAGTTGACTGGGCTTCTGGAGCAATCTGCCGGATTAGACCGCTTTGACTTGGAGGTCTGGCAGGAGTAACTAATAATGGGTTAACTGTTGTCGGGTTGACTGGAAATTCATTATTGAATTGGGTCAGAACCCGGTCATTATTGAATTTATCCCACCATTTAACTAGAAATTCTCTGGAAACAGTGCCGAGAGTAACTCCAGGTTCCTCTTGGAGCTTGTATTGCCATATGAAGATCCAGGAGAGCTTGTATTTGGACATAAAATGTAATGTGGGGGCGGAATTCTTGTCATAATTGGAAAATGCCATGACTTCAGTGAATCTGCTGACTGCATCTTGGAGAGGTTCAGGTAAGAGATCAAATGGGAGGCCATGTGAATACCACCAAGAGTAGAACCACATGGGGAAATTTCTTAGGAAATTTTTATCAAAATTAATAAACCAAGAGTGGCTAAAATCAAGAGCTTGGTGTAAGAAGATTTTGTGCCAAGCTTCTTCATATTGGTAATAGCTAAAGGAAATATCATTATATTGGTGGTATGTATAAGGAGGGTCTTTCCAGTCCTCAAGTGTGAGGATTTTGACCAAATAAATAGAATGATATAATAGTTTATCTGGATCTTTGGTATCATAAATGGGTTTAATGGTAACGGAATTAGTTTGGAAGAGAATATCTCTAAAGAATTTTAATGACTGGGAAGGGTCAGACCAGGAAAAATGCTGATTTTGGGGAAAATACATTTTTGCTAAAGATATGGGAGATTTAATACAGCTCGTGCATGGTTCAACATTAAATAAGTTTTGAGAAACTTTTAAAACATATGGGGAGTCTAGACAGGATAGTAACGAGGTTAGCTATCCCCTCAGGAGTTGTAATCTTGTGAGAAGTGTTTAGCGCTCTTTATGAACCAGCTTAGAGATAGCTGAGTTCAGAAAACTTTCACATGTGAGCACTTAGGGGACAAGATAGGGTAAACGTTCAAGAGACTAGGAGAGTCTAGAACCGGATAACAACTGGCTTAGCTGATCCCAGGTTCTAAATCTTGTATAAGTGTATGAATTGCATAGTGGAAAGTTTTGTCTTTCAGGAGTTAAGGGCACACAATTTTTCTCCCTGGGTGCAGGGTTTTTACGATATAAAACACATCTCTGTGTTATTTATTTTATTGCACATTTTCTTTTATACTCGTTGATTTGTGAATCGGGATAGTACAATTCATTGTTATCCTCGATATCACCCTTTACACGAAAAAGTTGCAAAGTGTCCTATTCACCCCCTCCCCCCTCCCCCCCCTTATGGACCTTCAAGTGGTACCAGAGCAGCCACCAGTCTTACTAGTGAGATCCTTATAGAGGGGAAATGGACCACAAAGTCTCATCCTCCCTGTATTCGCCTCCCTACTTCAATGAGAAAGGGTATTCTGAATGGAAGGTTATGATGACGGCCTTTCTTATCTCCCAAGATGATGGGAGGCAGTGTGCAATGATAGAAGACGGCTGGAAACACCCTACCTTGCCAGCAGTAGGGGATTGGAGCCAAGATGAGAAGGCTCTAGAAATAAACAAATAACACCAAAATGTAATATTTTTTACTCGCAGAAACCCTGCAACCAAAATTTTGGTGTAACTATAGAATCAGTGGTTTAAACTTTAGATTATAAAACTACATGCTAAAAATAAAACGTCCTCAAATTTCAAGTTCAAGGAGGTTCTCGATATCTTGATTCTCCCTCATTATCGATAATCATCACTTGGTCATGGAAAGAAGGATATGTGTGATGTGGATAAGTGGAAGTAGCATTGATCAGTTGTGCTTGTAGCATTAGCTTCCTATGATACAAGTATCTTCATTCAAATTGTGGTTGGTGACAGCAGTTAAGAAATGTTCAGCTTTTGGTATGATTCGTTCTCTAAAAGATGTTGCATGATGCTTACAATATATCTGTGATAGAAATCTTCTCTATATGCAGGCGGGGACATGTTACCAGAAACTTAAGCTGCTACCATCGTTTAGGCAATTACCCTTTGAAATAATCAATTGAGATATTGGATGAAATTGAACATGGTAATTAGTAGAAAATCCAATGACATTTGACAGAGAGATCTACATTGTACTATGTATTTGCTTGTCTTGTTGTGTGTATTTGCATCATATTGTGAGTCGAATATTTCAGCCTTAAACTGAGTTAAACTTGTACGGTGAAATTCAGTTTCGATAATTAATTAGAAATTCGGTCATTAAATTAGTTGATTGTTATTGTAAACCTCGGAAGCTGACTGAACGGATGCATACATTGTAAGACTATTCCAATTTTGTGCGAGTATTAGTTCTCAACAAATTAAATTTCAAAATTAGACACAAATCATAAATGTGATAACAAACAAAACACATGGATACTTGTATAGAGGGGGTGAATAGGACCTGAAAACTTTTTCGTTCAATTTTGCTCTTAGGGATAGCAACGGTTGATGCTATCCTGTGTAGCAGAAAACGATGACTGAAAATAATGAAGGTGCATAAATAAACAAATAACACCAAACTGTTTTTTACTCGCAGAAACCCTGCAACCAGGGAGAAAAACTACGTGCCCCTTACTCTTGAGGGACAAAACTTTCCACTATGCAATTCGTACACTTATACAAGATTTAGAACCTGGGATCAGCTAAGCCAGTTGCTATCTGGTTCTAGACTCTCCTAGTCTCTAGAACGACAACCTAGTTTGCCATCTAAGTGTTTTCCCACGCACATATCAGAAGCTTCAATCTTAAATTCAATGATTATATGTCTGAATTTTGTAGTAATTAACTTCGGGATATATTTGTACAACAATGTTTTATCTCTTGTTTGTTTTCTTGGACAAATAACAAAACTGTGATCACAAACCTTTTAGGAAATTGTCTTTTCAGACCAGCTTATTTCGATAAACCAGAAAACTTCAAATACGTATGTACACACCAATGACACCATACCGCCCGCAAGATACCATGACCTTTTTCAAAAAACAAATTAAGCGGGTGTTTACAGAAGATATATACCATGCACGGAACCAGGATTAAAAATTGAGCGGGGCTAAATTTTCCTTATACTTGACAAGAAAATTAATCTTAAAAATTTATCAAAGAAATTTCATATCATTTTGAGAAGGATTCTCCCTCGAATCTAAGCCGAATCCTCATTTTGACAAAATCCTATGCAAACTGTTGTGCAATATCCATCAGGTCAAAGCTACTCTTCTCAAGCTGTAGCTCTTCCATCAAATTCTCCAATGGTTAATCAAGGCTTCTCGACTATGGTGTCTCAAAGTGTCACATCCATGATGTCTATCCCTGCTCAACAACATTATGTTCCCATTTCTTCACTACTTTATGGTTTTTCATCTTTCTCTCCATTTTCAATGGACGAAAACACTTTTGGAATGTCTGGCTTCTATGCTGGAAAGGGTCCTGCAAGGTTCAATGGTGGAGGTTTCAATGGTGGAGGTTTCAACAGTGGTGGAGGTTTTAACAGTGGTGGAGGTTTCAACAATGGTGGTGGATTCAATGGTGGAGGTTTCAACAGTGGTGGAGGATTCAGTGGTGGAGGTTTTAACAATGGTGCTGGCTTTAACATCTTTGGAAACAATGGCAGTGGTGCTAATAATTTTGGGAACAACTTCAACAACAACTCATATATGTGTCAGCTGTGCAATAGACCTGGTCATGGTGCTAGAAACTGCAGTACTCTCTCCAACTATCCAAATGTGCAAACTCCAGTTGATTTCAACCAAGGTGGTTGCCAGTACTGTAACAAGGCAGGACACAAAGCTGACAGATGCTTCTTCATAATTGGTTTTCCAAATCAGCAGAATCAAAACAACAAGCAAGGGAACACTGCTATGTTGGCAGTAGCCCCTAATGCACCACAGTTTTGGTTGGCAGATACTGGTGCCACCAATCATATGACATGTGATCCTAATGTTCTCAACAATCTTGTTCAGTATGCAGCAACTGATGGAGTTCAAATTGGTATGGCTCTCAGCTTTCAATAACCCACACTGGTAATGCTAACTTGGGATCATTGAAGCTTCAAAATATCCTTCTTATTCCTGAACTTGCAGCTCACTTATTATCTATTTATCAGTTATGCAAACAAAATAACTATTTAGTGTGGTTTAATGAACTTATGTGTGTGATACAAGACAAGGTGTTGGGCAAAGTTCTTTACAAAGGTCTGAGTAATCAAGGGCTATACCCCATTCCTTTTGAGTTACCACAAGTGGTTCATCAACCTGCAGAAAGTGGAGATATCAAGACAGCTCAGGGAAATGATCATCAAGCTGCTTTTTTGGGAAAAATGGTGAAGCACTCATTGTGGCATCAAAAGTTTGGGCATCCCTCTATGAAATAGTTAGTCCAATGCTCATCAATAAATGTAAAATAAAGAGCAGTTGTGATTCAGATTCTAGTATGTGTGAACCATGCCTTTTAGGAAAATTTCAGAAACTTCCTTTTGCTTTATCTAGCTCTAGAAGTTCCAAACCATTTGATCTAGTACACTCAGACGTTTGAGGCCCTACTCCATATGTCTACATTGATGGTTTCAAGTTCTTTGTACTCTTCATAGATGATTGTACTAGGTACACTTGGATTTTTCTAATGAAAAATAAAAATGAGGTGTTGTCCTATTTTCGATCTCTCTGTACTTTCATTTCAACTCAATTCTCCTCCAAAGTTAAGTGTATTAGATCTGATGGTGGTGGTGAGTATGTGAATAACAAGTTTAATCAGTTTTGCACTGAGAATGGTATTATTCATCAAATTTCTTGTCCTTACACCCCACAGCAGAATGAGATATTTGAAAGAAAGAACAGACATATAAGAGAATCAGCTGTAACTTTACTTTAAACAGCCTCATTACCTTCTCAATTCTGGTATCATGCTTGTGCTATTGCCACTTTTTTAATAAATAGGATGCCTACTCCTGTTTTAGATATGTCTTCACCTTTTGAGAAACTATACAATATGCTACATTCACTTGATCTTCTCAGGGTTTTTGGTTGTGCTTGCTATCCTCTCCTTTTATCACCAAAACATAACAAGCTTGAACCTAAGACAATGAGGTGTGCTTTCATAGGCTTTGCAACAGGGTATAAGGGCTACATCTGTTATAGTCCAGCTACAAGGAAATACATTATTTCTAGACATGTGTTCTTTGAAGAAAATTGTTTTCCTTATGCTGTTGTTAAAGATTTGCAGAATACAGTAACAAGCTCACAAAACAAAGGCTCTCATCAACAAGACAACTCAGTGGGGTATATGCCATTTTTAACTATTACTCAGCCTGTTGATAATAGTGCTTTGCCCATGTCTGTGTCCTCTACATCAACAAATACTTCAGGTCAGGTTCACTCTTCTCCCATTACCTCTTCTTTTCCTATTCATGAATAGGTTTCTATGCAAAATAGGGTTGATTCTAGCTCCACTTCACATCAACCTAATCATGCTTGTTCCCAAAAGGAGGACACTCGTATGTGTCAATTTATTTGACAATGACCACCCCCCCCCCCCCCCCCCCCCCCCCCCACATTCTCTTTTCACCCACACACTCTTCTCAGTCTCCCAACTCCTTTCCAATTTTTTATCCTGACTAGAATACTGAGTTTCACTTTGAAGAAGATAATGGGAGCCTTGACTATTGATACACAGCCAGGAGGGGGATCAATATCCATTGTGCTAAAGTGTTCT
>OY821764.1:30854684-30882506 GCA_963682095.1 Potentilla sterilis
CCTTGCTGTCTTGTGACGGGCATAACTATCGCCTCAGAAAAGCTTTTGATGCAATTACAAGTTTTTTAGAAACTAGACTCGTAGAGCTTTTCGTGCATATATGGTTCGCACTCTGGTTCTTTGTGAATCGTCCTGGAGAATTTCTGGAAGTTGATTGATGTGCCCAGGAAAATACTGGAATTACTGGATTTGCACCGATTTTGTGTTTTGTAATTTCCTGGCATCTTTTCTTTGCTCCGATTAGTATAATTCCTTCCAATACTCAATCATCAATATGTATTCTGCCTATAAGAGAAGAAAAATTCATCAAAAGTATAGCCGAAGCTTTACAGATCCAACAAAACATCTCTACAACTCTTTAAATCGGCTTTTAGCATTTTTCCAAATTTTTATCTATTCTTAGCACGATTTGTATGTAACTCTACCAAATACTCATGATCCTATATTATGACTCGATTCTACAACAATAAGGGTTAAACAAAGTACAAATAAAGGGTAAAACATATTAAGAACGTAACATTTTATGCTCCTATTAACTAGCTAGCTATATAATGATAGTCAGTACGTAGTTGGGAAATGTCAACTACATGTATATATAACTTCAGTGTGTTTGAATGATTTCGCTCTAAAGTGAGTTACATCAGAGGCGACCTTTGGGCAGTGCCATACGAACAAATTCAAACTAAAATACTCAATCATTTCCTTAGAATACATCTTTCGAATGACGTATTCGTACGTATGTATAGTATACGCAATCTTGTACTCGACAAGTAACAACGTACGTACTCTTTTGAGTAGATTATCTACCAAAATAACAGTTCCACACTATACTATACCCTGTGAGTAAATGCTCTACACTCTTCACTCTTCACTCTTCACTCGGAAGATACCAACATTTGAAACTCTGCGTATAAGTCTCAAGGCGTAGCTAGGGCAAATAGCCGGACAGGCCAAATGCAGAGTAAAGTGGAAAGCAAGTTTACCCGAAACAGACCACCCACCACTACCGCAGGTATTGATCACAACACATTGATGAAGCAATAATATTAGGTAAAAGCTTGGACAGCGATCGAGTCCAGAGGTCGTAGAGCAGGGTCTGCCTCGGACTGGAAAGGGACTTGAATACAATCCAGGGCTCCGAGGAAGCCAAAAGAATAGTGAAAATGAAAGGGTTTGGATATTAATATCGGGCATGCAGGATTGCACAGCAGCTTCATCGAGGGTTCTGTGTTTCTGGGGACACGACTTGACAGGACGTCGAGCTAGACTCCAAAAGGGAACTTCCAGTTCCAGTTGGATAGACGAGGAGGATGAGAGGGCCGGGTCTAGGGTTTAATCCAGCTAGTGATCTCTCACATTTCACTTTCATTCAGTTAGAAAGTATTATTTGCAGGTAATATACGAGCACCTCATTGACTTCGTTGTATCAAATAAAACTTTATTTGGTGACAAAGTCCTACGAGAATTTTGGTTGCTTTTGTTTTTTTCTTTTTTAATAATTAATTGAACAAAGAAAACACAAGACTTCATCTACGAGTTTATCCACACATAGTAATAATTAATTAAACTTGGCCTAACTCTTGTGGGAAATATTGCTCAAAAGAAAAAAGTAGGCAGACCTGAGAGCATCCGCACCGCCAAGCACTTCGCCTCTATCTACTCGAGCAAGAAGTGGGACCCAGCCAGATTTGCTCGAGCAACTCAGAATCGAGCTCGCACCGGCGGCTTTCTCTCCTCCATCTGCTCGCCCAGTCAACCCTTCAGTTTTGCTCCATCAACCGCTCGAGCAAATTTTGCTCGACCCTTTGCTCGATCAAATGGCGGAGCCCACAGCAGGTGGGTGACGTCAGGGCCTTTTTTTTTATTATTCTGGCTCCTGGAAGAGGGACAAGAACGACTGGAAGGAGGCTGCCTCGAGCTAGGCTTCGCTAGAGATGAAGGCGAGCGCCGCCTCGAAGGTGGCGGTCGCTCCTGAGCTTTGCTGCACCTCTCACGTCGAGCGGCTCCACTTGGGTTTTGGTTCAAACGAAAGAGGGGGTCGAGGTCGTCATTTTGGTGGGTGGCACGACGGCTGGTGTCGCCGAACGGCGGAGAACGACGGCTGAGAAGGTCCGGCGTCGAGAGAGAAGACGATGAACAGTAATCGGGGCTGCTGGGCACGTGTAATACCGACTGGGCCAATTAAAGGCTGGCACGTGTAATACTGACGACTTAATAGATCTGGGCCTTCCATTTGAATCAGAAATTTTGATCAAACGGTCAGAATTCATATGCAACGGCTACTATTTGATCAGAACGGAAAGAAACCCAAAAAATAGTAAATTTTTTTTAATCATTTCACAACAAGACAAAATTGAATTCCTTAAGGAAATTGTGAATGGGTGTGTGAAAAAATCGATTTGGTTGAGCAAAATATGAATTTCATTTGCTTGAAGCAAATTTTACTTCTGGGCCCACCATTTGCTTGAGCAAACCCATTTTATGGGTGCGGATGCCTATATGGAGAGAAAAAGAAGAAAATCAGCGAAAATAAATATGACTGCTGAATTTGAGAAAGAAGATGGTGGTAGTAGCTCCAACTCGACAGGGAAGGAGCTTGCACCAATTTGAATTTTGCATTAACTGGGGTGGAGTTCTTATGTGAGTATTCAATTTCTATGAGGAGGTCTAGACGTACTTGTACCACAATTGCGTGTTAAGACCAGTAGATGATTTAGATACATTAGTTTGTAGGAGGCGAGTTTGTATGCTCGTGTGGGAGCTCGCTTGATTGCAAGCGTACCAGTTTCTTATTAGTTTGCTTTGCTTATTTTTGTAAGCATGCTACGCTATAGTTTTAAACTGTTGATCTATTGTATTCAACTTCTATTTAAAAAGAAAAAGAAAAAAAGACTTCATCTACGATCGAGTTGCTTGCACCGGTGAATAGTCTTGCCGATGCTTTGTTTGCGGGTTCAATAGATGTTGTGTTCATAGGTGATACTCTTTTCCGAGTCCTCAGTTCGGAATTTTATCCAAGCAAGGTTATATTGAGGCGACCTCTAAATTAGGTTTGAGAAGAAGTGATGACCATAATCCACTTTTTCTGATTATGGTTAAGTATGTATCTTATAAAATGTTACAAGTAGCGCATGGCTTTCATATTAGGTTTTAGATTGTCATTGTTGACTCTCTCGTACTTATTACGTATTTAATGTGATTAACTTTTCACTTTCTCTCATAAATTCTCCAAGGTCATGAATAAGTGGTTAATCTTGATAGCCTAGAATAGTAAATTTGACGTGAAGGTAGCAAATGACTAGCGTAAAACATAAGATTTAGGGTTTAGCACGCACATCACAAGTCAAATTTTACGTACGATAAAATTTCAACCATTGCGCATGCAGAATGAGTCGAAGTTCTTAAGAGATGGATCATTTCGATTGCCAAAAAATAAGAAAGCAAAAGAGATCGACGTCTTTAGGTTTTGATCTAATAAATCATAATTTTCCATTTAAAAAGTTGGGAGTTATACATTAAGGTAGCTAACCCTAGTCCTAGCTAGAGTAGAGTACGCGGGATAGAGAAGCAAATCAATGGCTTTAAACAAGCAACTTATTGTTCCCAGCTGTGGTTCACGTTCACTTGTTGATCCGTATCTGCACGGGCAGCACAGCTCAAAGTGGTGTTCCCTTCTGTTAGGTCCGTGACCTTGTTTGCCGAAAAAAGGACATCGTCAGTGTCAATGTTTTCAAATCTAGAAATGCTACAGAAACATACAACATATTATAACTTTTTGATTGACATATATATTGAACAATTCTATAAAATTAACAACGGAGAACATTATATACACCGCCATCTAACTTTAAGATGGTCTAACGAACTATGATCTCAAATTGATCTAAAAATTATTAGCCCCTTTATCGCGATAATTTTACCTATCTTGTATTGTGGTATGAGATATTAATTATAATTTGAGACCGTATTGCATATAGTTGTTAGAGATTGTCGATTATAGTTACTCTTAATGTGTCATATGTCATTCAAGGTCAAGCCAAACCTAAGCAACAAAAGAGGTCGAGGATAATATTGGTCAAGACCCAAAAAAAAAAAATTCCTAAACGATTCACCATTTTCAATCCTATTATAAAATGTCATGAATTTATCGCAGCTGACAATTATAGCGGCTTGGCTCCTTACTCAAACGTAATAATTGGTCAGATAATAGATACACAATAACCAAAATATCGTCATTCATTAGAGTGTTATTTCGATAGATTGTCTTTGTTGGTGATCATAGTATCCACAACCTTAAATTCACAAAAACGCGATAAAAACATCTCAAATATAAACATTAAAATCAAGTTGTGGTTTCTTTTTTAGAATCCCTTTGGTAGATCCACTGTGCATTACACATTATTAATTGTGTATATGCACATATTTTAGCTTGGTTGAATGGTTGATTACCAACAATGCACAATAAAAGTTTCCCATAAAAGTTACCTTTTTCTCATATTTTTGTAATCATGATATGATCTTGATATATCACTTTCTTTGTCTCATTTTGGGATCCGGGCAAAACAAAAGTCAAAATTAAATTCTCAAATAGTAAACCTTCCATCATGACCATACACTACACAGTGTACACACCCTCTCCCTCAATTTCAAAAGCATCCAAAGTTGATGTCTGAATCGTTCTGCAGTAGGTTACGCCTTTTGAGGATCTCTTCTGATCAATCTATCCTATTGCCCTATAGCTCCTCCCCCCTTTCACTCTCACTCTTATTCAACCACTGCTGCTATAATGGCTACTATAAAGTCCTCCAACGACCATAACCCACATTAAGAACAAACTGCAAGGACTTGAAGAAGAAGACGCAAAAGGAGAAGAAGAATATCAGTTTTTCCCCAAACCTCAGAAATGGATGTTCGATTTCGAAGACCCCAAACAAGTCCGGATAGAGCCAAAGTGTGCATGCAGCAGCAACTGCAGCCAAGAGTAGCAGTCAACAAACCCACCATCAAAAAGGTCCAAATTGTGTACTACCTCTCAAGAAATGGTCATCTTGAGCATCCTCACTACATGGAGCTCACCCATTTGCCCAATCAACCTCTTCGTTTGAGAGGTACTTAAGTTAAAAAGACAAAACCCAGTTCTTAGTTACCTTCAAAACCAACTCACAGATTCTGATTTGTTGAAATTCGTTATGTAGATGTAATGGATAGGCTGACTGCTCTCAGAGGCAAAGGCATGCCCTCACTGTACTCTTGGTCCTGCAAAAGGTGTGTTATTTTTCACTAAATTATCAATCTTTGTAGTATTATGGAGTAATTACGCTAATGTTTTGGTCGTTACACTAATTAGGAGCTACAAGAATGGTTATGTGTGGAATGATTTAGCAGAAAATGACATAATCTACCCAGCAGAAGGAGCTGAATATGTACTCAAAGGTTCTGAGATAGTTAAAGGCTGCTCTGGTAACTAGTACTACTCACTCTCTACCCTCTTGGTTTCATCTGCCTTTGATAATTACATTTTACAGTCAAGTCACCATCTTGATTATTTTCTTTCTACAGAGAGATTGAACCAGAGTCATATTAACAGCCCCCTACAAATTCAAGACTCAAACTTTGGGTCCAAGAGGAGATCACCACCACTGGCTCCCACCCCAAACAGTAACACCAAGTTTCATGAACACCATGATCAATATGATGAGCAAGAAGAAGAAGAAGTTGACTATGAGGATGAGAAAACAAGCACAAGCTCCACAACAACAAACTCTCGCTGCTCCAGAGGAGTCTCCACAGATGAACTCGAAGAACAACAACCACCACAAACCCACAAGCCTCCACCCGATTCATCTCCTCTACCAAATGCACCAGCTTCAGTGTTGAACCAAACCAACCACAGCAACAATACGTCCATGAGGTTGGAGGACGGTGACCCAATTGTTACGAAACAGAGCTACTCTGTTTCGAAAACAGGGCAGGGTAAGAACTGTGTTCTACTCCAGCTCATTGCTTGCGGCAGCTCTGCAGTGGCCAAGGCCAAAAGTACACCGTGCATCAGTCAAGGGATAGTGAAGAGGGAGAGGAGTAATCAGAGTTTTCGTAAAGAGGTGGTGTACAAGAGTGCGGTGAAGGTTGCTATTGAGGATGAGGATATGATTACCTACATGTCTGAGAATCCAAGGTTTGGGAATTTACAGGCTGAGGAGAAGGAGTACTTCAGTGGGAGCATTGTGGAGTCCATGAAGGAAGATGAAAGAGTACAGGCAGCTGAGCCTGTGCTAAAAAAATCCAATTCCTATAATGAAGAAAGGTCAGTGTTCATGTTCTTCATGCAATATTTAGTACTTATTTTGCATAATTTGTAACGGGTAGTTGCATATTATCATTAGTGATCGAAATTTACAATGGGAATTGATTCTTGTGTGATGGATTGTTGGTAAAATTAGTGGGTTATCAATAATTGGTAATGGGTAAGTTGCTAGTGGCTTTTTTGATTCAAAGCTTGGTTCTTGATTGCAGGTTCTTCATAGTACAAGTAAATTTGCTTTGTGATGAGTAAATGATAAGTTGTAATGGCCATTGAGTAGGTTGAAATAGGTCATTCTCAATTTGTTGTAAATGGGTAAATTTCAATTACCCAGCTTGTTATATGATTACTTCTGCATAATTTGGATTTAAGTAACTTTGCTATGCGATTACTTGTGGTCATCAGGAGCAACAAAGCTGGGCTAGGAGAAGCAACAGTGGAGGAGGAAGAGAAGAAAGAGAGAGCAGCGGCGAGAGGAAATTGCATTCCTCGCCAGTTCTGTTCTAGTGGTGCATCATCAAAGCCAACCAGGAAGTGAAATGATTGCCATAGTTATGTGGGATTAATTTTGCTAGTGCAGTTTGTTGAAGCCTGTAATTACTACTAGCACTAATTAGAGGAGGTTGAGGAACTTTGGTTGCTGTAAAATTAAAGGGGAAGAGTTTGGTAGGTAAATGTTGAATCTTTGAAAGCAATGCGTATGTGACTTTGTTCATTGCCTTGTTGCAGCAATCATAACATTGACCTTACTCCTTGTACCATGATGAACATGAATACATGATGAGTTATTGTGGACCATGACTCTGGGTTTTGGGAAAGAGAAACATTGAAAGATTTCCAAAAACTAAATAGACTGATATGTCACCAACATGAAGTTCCTTTTCATGAGAAAGTCAGCAGGTTAATCCATTAGAATGGGTAAAATTGCAGGAAATGAGATCAGTCATGCTCATTTGGCTTCTGCCACAAAACCAAAGATAAATCATTACAATGTTACAATGATGGCAGTGGTGACGAGGGAGAAGGTGTGGTGTGACGACGCCGGTCCGGCCTCCGGTTCAGGTCGTGGGTGCCTGACGCTGGGTGCCCATACAACAATGGCTATGGCTGAGCAGCGGCACAACTGCACAAGGATGCACAGTAGTGGCCTTGTTGGGGCTGCTGACACAACGAGGCCCAATATAGTTCATTGGGTGCCTAAAGTGTTTAGGGCAGCTAAGTGGAAGTGGGCTTGGAAGTGGGCTGAACTCTGCTGGTCTATACTCCTACTCTCCACGGTTTAATTACGAAAATCCGGAATTGGCAAATTTTACAACATAAAACCTCTAGCAACACTCATTTCTAACTGATCTCCATAGAACGCTGGGAATACAGTGAAACCGAACAGCTAGCTCAGAATGATTATGAGCAATGTCTAGGTGGATTTAATTTTTTAGTCTTAACATTTTTCTTACCTACCACAATCGAGTGCATTAGTGAATAAAGTTTTAAAAATTTAGTGAATACAATTTTAAATTTTTTAACAGAGTAGCAACATCATATTATTCATATATAAATAGTAAAGAAGTTTTGGGTTCACACCCTAAATCAATTGACAATAAATAGAGTGACCCAAATTCTTATAAATTCAAAGACAATGTCCCATATTTTCAATGTGAAACTCATTTTTGAAAATTGGGGCGTCATAGTCCATCAATATGAAAGAATATTACATTACCAGCATGACTCACCAGGAAAGACATAGCTACGTCAAAAGCGAGCCATGAAAGGACAAACCTAAGCATCAAAACCTAGCTTCACCTAAAGCAATACAACCTTAGGAATAAGTCCAAAATAAGTAACCAAGTAACAAGCGACGCTACCAAGATAGACCCCGAAGCGACGTCAAAGACCTATCTCGATTTATTGATACAGAACTAAACGGACAACTACACTTGGGGAAGAACCCCAAGCTCACCAACACCAGTTGACTCACCAACAACAACTGGAGCAAGCACCTCCTCCACCATAGCCTTCTCAACCACCGGAGCAGCCACCACAATACCCATTTTCTTCGAGCTTCTCCTCTTGTGAATCTGCCGATCCTCAAGAACCTTCTCTAAATTTTTCATGGCCTTAGGGTTGTTCTTCTGACCTGGAGGATGACCCACAGGCTTACCCTTGAGTTTCGGCGAGATAACCAGATGACCATGTACACTCTTAAGCGTCAGATCACCTTCAAAAGCAAACTCCGATGCCAGAGCTGCCGATGCAGATGAACCCTTCTTACAGCATGTAAACAGAAAATTATTTGTAACCTTCTATTTAACCCCTGCCACAACAGGAACCACAGACGGAACCATCTCCACAGGGGGAGGAGGGATGACAACAGCCGACGTTTCTCGAGTGGGGATCGCTGCACCAGGAGTCCAAAAACGGGCAGCTTGCTCTTCCAGCAGTCTTGCCGACATACCAGGAACAGTGAAGAGGGACGATGCAGACTGGGAGCGAGAGGCTGACACAAAGACACCAGCAGAACCAGTAGGCAGTGAAGAAAAAATGGGACCAGATGCCTTCACTCTAGGGCTGGGAGGTATTGCCACCCCCACATCTGATGGCGCCCCCACACACTCTCCACTCAAATGGGAGAAAAAACCACAAGCCCGGCAGAATCCGACAAGCCTATGATATTTGAAACTGACCTTGGCTTTGAGTCCCATATATGAAATCAAAAACTTGAGGAGGTAGAACCTGTTGCACCCTCTGCGAAAGTTGATGCAAGACGTACACCCTGACCCCCTCCTTCAACTTCGGTTGTCGACAACTCGGCCGAGAGTAGCACCGATCAACAGCGCCGCGTCCACCGTTCGCAGCTTCGGGGGCAAACCAACTAGTTCCACGGTCACTGGGTGGACTGAACCTCCACCTCAGTCAGCGGTTGCACGCCATCATGATAGGTTAGGGCAAGGACGTGCTTGCCATGAAACCATGGACCACCCTCAACAATTTTCCGGTGTTCCTGTTCCAACTTAAATTCCAGGACATAGCAGGCATCCTCGAACTGCATGGAGATCCGATTATGAAGATCCCACAGCTTAGTCAGCGTGCCGATTAGGGCTTGAGGTTCTGGCCGACGGCCATGAACGAAAGCACCCGCCCCACCGCAAAACAATTGGAGGAGATGGCAGCGCTGCTAGAAGGGCCAAAGACTCGCTTGCCATTCTCAGATATGGCGAGAGAGGCTGCAAGACGAGCGGATACGACATCAAACATGGTGATGAAAGAGGAGGATTCCGAGCAAGAGAGAAAGAAAAAAACCCTAACCCTAGCAGATACTCTTCAATGTGAAACTCATATTTCAACAATCAACAATAAATTTCATATATAGTGTTGAGTGTTGACACTAGATATAGTGCACCGCCAAGCATGTTCAAAAACCTCGTGGATCGACCAACCGGCGCCATAGGTCCTACTTCCGGCATCCATCGGGAAGACCGACACCTCGGCTACATCTCCATTGTGGAAGATCATCGGTGTCGCATCCGAAAGCCATGCCTCCGGGCTCCGCAAGTAGCTTCGTGAGCAGGAATACTGTGCCTCCATTCCACATTGGAAACATGGTGTAGGAGGGAGCCTTCCTTAGTTATAAAAGGAAGGCTCCCCCCAACGCCCCCCCCCCCCCCCCCCCCCCTCCCTCCCTCCTCGTAGAATAGGATAGCTGACAACTGGGCATTCCACCCTTGTAACATCACCAGGCTTATTGGCCGATCATAGTATATTCTAAGTGGACGTAGTCGTGCCCTCCGGCGGCACGGCGAACCACTATACATGCTTGTGTTCTTTATTATTGTGCTTCTGTCAGGCCTACGGGTTTGAACAAAAACAATTGGCGCCGTCTGTGGGAAGATTTTCTAAAGGCTCATAGTGCTCTACTGGCTTTGTTACTCGGGCAGCAGGTCTAAATAATCAATGGTGAATAGTGTTCAATTGATCATGCCACCTTTTATTCCATCCGGGCCAGTAGTTTTTCCTGGCCAGCAGGCAGCCCAGCTGGTTACCCCCAGGCCCAACACCCGAGTCAACGGGCCAGCGTGCGTCCGGTCAAAATGGCCAACAAGAACCAGCCTGGTCTGCGTAGATCCTCTCTGGACACCCACCGTCGTCGCCTCACGATCCATTCCGGAACTCGGTGATCTGTCAAAGGCGCTTCACAAGGCACCGAAGATCCTGCGAGGCCGCAGGTAGGCCACACGCCGCTGCTGAGCGCCAAGGACGCCACCAACCGATGGGATCAGCTCCGGGACCGGTGGATGCAACTCCGGGCTGGGTCTTTTCCTCCGGGGCGCCTATCAGCTCCTCTCTGAGAACCGAGGGGTTCTTCTCCGGGCACCGGTGGCTTTGCTCTCACGGCCCCGATGAGCTCCTCTCACGGCCCCGATGAGCTCCTCTCCGGTCCGGGCACCACCGCTGGTCTTCACCTCCGGTCGCCTCCCTCTCCGGTTGTCTTAATCACCATGCATAACGAGAAAGAAAAAAAAAACCAGAAGAGGAAAACCAAAGAAAAGAAAACAGAGAAAAAGAACGGGAAAGAAATGAAAGAAAAAAATGGTCAGCAGGTCAAAGCCAGATCCTCACCGCCACATTGAAATGTCCCTACACCACCGCTTGTACTCTCGCGCCCCACGCCTCATTCCAACGGCGTCAGCGGGTTCGTTGGCTCGCCTCCGGGTTCGGCAGCTCACCTCTGCATTCACCGGGTATGAGTCGGCAGACCTCGGACCAACAAGCCAGCATGGCAGCAACTCCAACTTCGTAATACGTCTGGTGCCCCACAACCTCCGGCGACCCGAAGTCACCTCCCGGTGACCGGCGGTCCAAAGTCGTCTTCCGGTGACCCTAGCCGAGAACTACACGCATCGAGCTCTCTTCATCTTCCCGGGCGGAACCGATGGCCTTGCCTTCCGGCACCGATCGTCTTCCTCTCCGGGACGCCGATGGCTCCTTCTCTCTGAGGTGTCGGTCGTCTTTCTATCCGATGTCGGTGGTCTTCCTATCCAATTCGGGTAGTCTTATTCTTTGGATGTGGGTCCTCGCTGCTGAACCTCTCTATCCGGTCACCCTCCTCTCCGGGCATGAGGAGTAAAGAAAGACATAAGGAAGAGAAAGCAGAAAGAAAAAAAAAACCAGAGAAAAGAAGATAAACGAAAGCAGAAGGAAACATGGAGAAAGGGCGGGAACAAAAAAAATGGGCGGGCATGCAGCCCGGTCAACGGACCCAGCGGGTCAACAGGCTGGAACGGGTTGGGCCGGGCAGGGTTGAGCTGCAGCAAGTTGGACTGGAACTATTTCCTCTGGCCACCCATCAATCGTCTTTGGACACTCAAGCTGCGCTCTACTCCTGTAGACAATCACTGGGCAACCCGGGAATCATTCCCGCAGGCTATTCAAATACCCGGCAGCTTTCTCTAAAGATGAGTACTCTTTTTTATCACTCAACGCATGTTTCACCTGTGCATAACATGTTTGGGTATATTGATACATTAAACATGCGATAAATATGTGCACATAATTACCTGCTGGAACGGTATAATTTTGCTTGTTGATGCATAACAACATTGTCTTTGCATGGTAACATGGTCTTTCGTGTGTGGTTGGCTGAGGTATAACAACAGGAAAGGGTAAGCCAACCACACCGGAGGCATATATCATGCACTCTCAAAACATCGAGCATTACATGCTTCCATTCCATACTTGCTCAGTGCTGCGCATATCATTATGCATCGGTCGATCATTTCAGCATTGCACGATCATATCAGTATGCATCGTTGAACGCATATCATTATGCGCTTATCAGTACTGCGCATATCATTATGCATCGGTCGATCATTTTAGCATTGCACGATCATATCAGTATGCATCGTTGCACGCATATCATTATGCGCTTACGATGCACGCATTCCAATACATCGCATCTCAGTGCATGCACCAGCATGCATCGCATTACGGTGCACGCATTTCAATGCATCACATTCCATTTTTAGTCCAGCGCCTGCAGAACTCCACCGGTCAGTCCAGCACGGAGTTCCCGCGTACATTCCTACGGAATAAGCAGTCCAGCTACCCGAAAAATTCATACGGACAAGCCGGCAATAACTCATGGCTTCAAACACATGGGCTTTATAAACTCGGGAGATTTTACCTCTAACACAGGCAAATTCTTCTAGCAGGCTAGAAACCCTGCATCACACCAAGCTGTGAAAAAATTGGGGATCCATGGGAGACTTGTTACCTCTACGCCACCCCACTGGGAAGATTGTTACTCTAACACAGGACAAATCTTCCAGCAGGATAGAAACCCTGCACATATCTCACGCCTGTTCCAACAAAAGTTGTGACGTGATCGGTGAAATGCCCAAGAACAACCGGGTCACCGCATCGGAAGATAGTATCCTCTAACACAGGAGCTTCTTCCAGCAGGATAAAAACCTTGCATACCTTTATGAGTGATAGCACGATCATGTTTGCATATCAGTATGCATCGGTCAGTCATTTCAGTACTACATCACATTTTTAGTCCACGATCATATCAGTATGCATCGCATTACGGTACACGAACTTCAATGCATTTCAGTACACGCATTTCAATGCATCCTAGTGCACGCATTTCAGTACATGCATTCCATTTTTAGTCCAACTCCTGCGGATCTCCACCGGTCAGTCCGGCACGGAGTTCCCGCGCACATCCCTACGGATAAGCCTCGTACAACCTACGGGCTCCTGGTACCGATGGGCTTTATAAACCTAGCGGGTATTGACCGGTGCAAGAACATGGCCGCAACACCCCACCAACAGAACTTTTGGCTCGCACCTAACAGATCTCCCCGCAGGCTCGCAAACCTGCACATCACCTCATGCCTGTTCAAACAGGCTGGGAAGAATGAGCGAGTGTTGACCGGTGCACCAACATGACCGCAACACCCCACCATGAACCAACGCGAATACTCGAACTCCCGGCCGAGTCCCTATTCGAACTGGGGGACTTATTGGAAGCTATATATATACCGCATATCCGTATACGTCCATCGTGTCAGTATTGTACGAATATCCGTATGCATTACATTTCAGTATTGCACGCATATCAGTAGACATTGTAAAAGGCATTCCAACGGTATTCCAAAGACATTCCATCGGTAACAGGCATTCCAACGGTAACACCATTCCATCAGTAATAGGCATTCCATCGGTAACAGGCATTCCAACGGTTCCAAAGGTATTCAAACGGTACTCCAAATGCATTCCTATGGTAGAGCCTATTCCAACTAACGGTTTCGCATTCCATCGATCTTGCCGGTACCAGCTTACCGCTCACTTTCCTACGGCATAACCGGTTGCACCAACCAAGTTATCCCAACGGACAGTCCAATGCCAACTCATGGACAGACCCCCCACCGGGAACTCGATCATCCCCTAACACAGGACACATTTCCCGCGGGTACCAAGTTACCTCACATCATAGCACTCCATTTCAGGCACCCGCTGACCTTGACAGTTGATGTTTTCACTTGGGGGACTAAATTAGGAATTGTTATTCGAACTCCCAGCCAAGTCCAATCTCCAACACGGACTTGGGGGACTATTACTGGAAACACATCAGTAACACTCGAGTGGAGGGGTGGGACTCGACATTCGAACGCCCGGTAATGAGCCCATCTTACTTGAGGAGTTGAGGGACTAGTGGGGGTGGCGCCCGGTAAAGTCACTCGGTCGTCACCCACGCTTGGCGGTACATGATTTTAACTCCCCAAGTAAGATTGCCTCTTACTCGGGAACTTGGGGGACTTGTTGACACTAGATATAGTGTACCGCCAAGCATGTTCAACGACCTCATGGATTGTCCAACCGGCGCCATAGGTCCTACTTTTGGCATCCATCGGGTAGACCGACACCTCGGATACATCCCACATTGGAAACATGATGTAGGAGGGAGTCTTCCTTAGTTATAAAAGGAAGGCTCCCCCCCCCCCCCCCCCCCCCCCCCTTAGAATATGATAACTGGCAACTGGACATTCCACCCTTGTAACATCACCAGGTTTATTGGCCGATCATAGTATATTCTAAGTGCACGGCGAACTACTGTACATGCTTGTGTTATTAGTCTTTATTATTGTGCTTCTGTCAGGCCTACGGGTTTGAACAAAAACATATAGAAATCTATATAAATACTTGATCCCATGTGTGAATAGACCATTTATGAGTCCTGACCCAAGAATTGTGCATCTAATTGATCATATTCACATGCTTCCCTTCACTGTCAGCCCTAAACCATCCCCGCAATAAAAGCAAAATAGTATTCCATCCATAATGAAAGATGTTGCACACGAAGCTTTTGTCTCTAGGAGTCTAGGATCCACACCATGCACTATAGTTCCTACTATTATTTTGTGATACTTAAACAGATCAATCTTTTATGACCTTGGATCTATTTGTCAATTCATATTCTTTGATGCTTCTTCCTCCATTGCTCTAGCTCATGCACATGCACATGCACGTAGTAATGCATATACCTGGCTAGTCAATACTGCTTATGCAGTATTCTGGGTATGAGATAAGGTTATGACACGTTTACTAATTTTTAATGAAATAGAGAATGATGGAATCGATTATAAGATGAGAGAATTTCAATGTTTACTAACACATAAAGGAATTGGAATGGGTGTGGATTCCACCTCTATTTCAGGAATCAATTCCTGACAAACTCGATCCCTAACTTGATATCTAAGAAGGGAGGTGAGTATATTAGAATCAAGCTCATGTATCAATTTTTGTTACCAAAATTATCCTGATATAATTTCAGTATCTCCAAATTATTACAATTAATATGGGTATTTTCGTAATCAAATTAATTTAATTATGATTTCAAATGGTAAATAAACAATATCAATTTCATTCCTTGTTTAATTTCATGTTGTAAGTAAACAACTCAATGGAGTTGAAATATTCATACAATTCCATTCCGTCTCCCAAACCTTCTATCTCCTATTCCTGATAAACTCCATCCCAAGTAAGTAAACGTGTCATAATGGATAGATCTTGTGACACAATTTTGAGAGTATGTGTACTTCTATACCTCCCCAAAATCATGCTAAATTAGCTAATTGGTACATTAGTAATATAGTAATTAGCAATGGCTTCTTGAATATAGAATGAATTTTTGCTTTACAAATTGTGGATAAACAATCTAGGGTTTGATTAATTTCGGATTGAAGCAAATCCAAGCTAGCTAGATATCATTCTATTTATTTTGATTAGATAGAAAAGTAGAGACTAAAAGATGTGCAAGTATGCAAACTCAAGTGCGAATATCACAGCTGCTACTCATGTTTGTAGTTCTAAACCCTAACATTGACCAACGAATTAGTTTAAGCCCTTCAATTAAACTAAACCAATATAAAATCTGGGCAAGAAATGAGATCTTACTCCATGCAATTAATGTCGAACGGAGGAAAGGGCACAAGAACTGGTCCGCAAGACGCTCTCTCTTTACTTCAATGGCGGAGAACGTGACCGACCACCCCACTGGTATGTGTGTGCATCCAACAATCCGAGGTAGCTAGACCTTCACTATATGAACACATCGATCTTCCATTTGTTCTCACTTTGTTCTTCTTCTAGTTTTACATTTCAGTTTCGTCCAGTCTAGCTTTCTGCACTTCTCCCACGTAATCAGTCTAGCTGTTTATCTTCGACGGCCATGGCAGTGTCTAGGGTGCTGGTGTTGCTTGCTCTCTGTGTACTTCCGGCGCTTGTCAGTGCAAAAGTCGTCGGCAAACCTTTCTATGTGCAAGGTTGTGTCTACTGCGACACTTGCCGCTGCGGTTTCGAGACCTCCGCCACCACTTATATTGCAGGTATGTGCACAACTTCAACTCCAATCTTGAAATTACCAGATGGAAAAAGAAAAACAAACAGAAGTTTAAGAACAGAGTAAGAACAGAAAGAACACGAGTTTAACTATAGTGGAAATCTCATCTGAGATTAAAAAACCACTACGAGACTTTTGAGTAGTCCACACTATAAACTGAATCCACTATGATTGATCAATTGTTACAGATATCAAGTTGAGATGTTTATCGCAATCTCATTACAAGCATCAACACAGCTAACTTGATAACAAACTGTAATCAACTAGACTAACTAGTAGAGACAGCAACTTGATTATTTCACCTTTGAAACCAAGTTTCCTACAATCACAGATCACACAAGTGAGAAATGACAGAGGACACAAATCAAGAGAAGAAACCAAGAAGAATAGGAGTTCACAAGAACTGCTAATTGATATAAAAGATATGCTCACAAAAGCATCCTGTGCATATGCATACGCCTACAATTTATAGAGAAGACTCCCCCATAGTTTACGCCAAGATTTGCTAATCTGATAGGATACAGAAAATTCAAACAGGAGAGAGAAAGCCTTATCAAGAGGTTAGCAATATTAATCGAATATCTCATATGAAAGTCAAACAAACTCAATTAAATAACTTCCATAAACATAGGAGAGCAAACAGGAATCAGATTCATATTTACAGCAATTTAGGAAATTGCTAAGTACACCCATTTTGGTCTTTCCTAGTAGGACCAGGAAAGACATGGTTGTGTTGAGTTTCAAACAAAAGCTGATCCAGCTTCTTACAAACTCCCCCTTTGATGCTCGACACAACCTGTAAAGACAAAGCTGCAGTAACCAAGCAAGAATATATACAGATAAGGTCTTTGAAGGAGAATGAATCAGTTTCCATCATTTTTCTCTTCTCCTTCAAATCAATATAAAACATTAAGCAATAATTGTCTTAAAAACCAGATAAGTAAGCAAATAAGAATCTGATGCTTATGCATCTTACAACCAAACCGAGTTTAACAAAAATTAAAAAAGTGTTCAAAAACGAAATGAACAGAAAACATGAGAGGCAGAGTCAGCAGGTCTTTTCTTTTCTATTACTCCCCCATTGTGAGAGCATCATCCCAACTTTTGGTAGTTTTAGCACCCCAGACCTGAGCAGTAGCAGCAGCAGCGGCCACTTCTTTTTCTTGCTGACGTTTAACAGCCTCATCCCATAGATTTGGCTTTGGAGAAGAACTCGAGGGACCTGGACTTGAAGAGTGCATCGGACTAGGTACAGGAGACGGAGAACCTCGTGAAGTAGAAACCAGCATGTTCTGGATATCAAGAACAGTGTCAACAAGAAGACCAATGGTGGAATTTAATCGGTCAAGGCGACGTTCCACCTCCAAAAATTTTTGTTCCATCCGATTTCCAGAGAACTCTTGAGAGTGATGAAGACGAGTTAATGCGGCAAGAACATGATCAGGACCACGAAGTTGAGGATTTGCAGGAGGATTGAGTGCACGAAGAGCATCAAAACGAGGATCATCCAAGTTGACAGTGTAAGCATTGATAGTTGCACGCCTCTCAGCATCACGACGACGTTGAAGCTCACCAACACGAGTAGGATAAAATGTTCGAGCCATAATCTAAACCTGCACACTGAGAGAGACACGTGAGTTCTGAAGAGATAGAATGAAACTTTGGATGTGAGAAACGATGAACACAAGAGGAGAATTTATAATGAAACAAAACCAAGAGTCAGATCCTAGAAGGAAGAGAATATGAAGAGATTCATAATAAATAAACTCCTAAACCGAAACAACTTCCCAGAAAGGATAGAAAATCAAGTAAAATGCGGAAGCAATAATTATCAGAGAATACCAAGAGATTTTCTAACCAAACAGAAACTTTAACCAAGAAACATACATAGTTAGAGAAAAGTTAGCAAGTATCAAATCAGAAAAACAATATTTTCTCTCAAGAAAACTTTAAACCGTGGCAGAAAAAAAATTATATCAATCTCGTCACTCCCCCTTATATCATAACACTGTTTAACAATTTTTAGGAAGTCACATTTTTGCATCTTGATATAAAATCAAGATCAGACTTCAGAATCAACCAACAATGGAATTTTATTCAGTTTCAGCTTTTCTCTTACCAAGTCGATTAGGTCATAACCAAAATAGTAATTACTTCCCTGAGATAGACCTGAATAGAATTCTACTTCTTTATTTCTTTACTTCCTTGGAAGAGATCTGAATCATATTCAACTACACCACTGCCAGAGTTTAAATAAATTCTTGAGAACAAATATTGAAGGTCTGAAAAGATACAGAATTAATGAGTTAGATGTGACATAGAAGTCAGTTAATTTACATTGGACAAACTTATCACCCCAAGGGCATTTCGAAGAGTCAGAAACCTGTCAGCATCAAGAGCTTTTGTAAAGATATCAGCAAGTTGTTTTTCAGTTTGAACAAAACTCAATTCCATAATATTTTTCTCAACTAAATCACGAATAAAATGATACCTTAGTTCAATGTGTTTAGTTCGAGTGTGCTGAACAGGATTTTTTGAAATGTTGATAGCACTGGTGTTATCACAGAACAAAGTGAGAGTACCTTGTTGCACACCGTAATCCTCAATCATATGCTTCATCCATAGCATTTGTGTACAACAGCTCCCAGCAGCTATGTACTCAGCTTCTGCAGTGGAAAGAGAGATACAGAGTTGTTTTTTGCTATGCCAGGCAACTAGATTGTTGCCAACAAAGAAACAGCCTCCAGAAGTGCTGCGCCGATCCTTCATATTACCTCCCCAATCAGCATCAGAGAAACCAGCAATTTCTGCATTTGTATCATGAGAGTAAAATACCCCACACGTTAGTGTGGTAGAAACATATCTGATGATCCTTTTTACAGCTTCAAGATGTGATTCCCTTGGATCAGCTTGAAATCTGGCACAGACACCCACACTAAAACATATGTCAGGTCTACTGGCAGTAAGATACAAAAGACTACCAATCATACTCCGATAAAGTGTTTGATCGACAGGTTTGCCATCTTTATCCTCAGTTAACTTTAAAGTAGTGCTCATTGGAGTGAAAACTGTCCTCTTTTGCTTCATATCAATGCCAAATTTCTTTACTAAATTTTCTGCATATTTAGTTTGACACAGAAACATACCAGTGTCAAGTTGAGTAACTTGTAAACCAAGAAAATATGTCAGACCACCTACCATAGACATTTCAAACTCGGTTTCCATGACAGTCTGAAATTGTTTAGTGAGCTTTTCACAGGTTGATCCAAAAATGATATCATCAACATAAATTTGTGCAACCACAATATGTTTTTCAAGTTTTCTGATGAAAAGAGTTTTGTCAACAGAACCACGTGAATAACCATTATCCATGAGATAGCTAGACAGTCTGTCATACCAAGCCCTAGGAGCTTGTTTGAGACCATATAAGGCTTTCTGCAATTTATACACATGGTTAGAAAAATGAGGATCAATAAAGCCTTTAGGTTGTTCCACATATACTTCCTTGTCAATTTTACCATTCAGAAAAGCAGTTTTTACATCCATTTGATGTAATTGAAATTTAAAATGACAAGCAAGGGAAAGAAGCAATCTGACAGACTCCAATCTGGCTACAGGAGCAAATGTTTCATCATAGTCAAGTCCTTCAACTTGTGAGTAACCCTGAGCAACCAAACGAGCTTTATTCCTTATAATATTACCTTTTTCATCACTTTTATTTCTGTAAATCCACTTGGTTCCAATTATGTTGCAATTTTCAGGTCGAGGAACAAGATCCCAAACCTTATGTCTAACAAATTGATTTAACTCCTCTTGCATGGCACAAATCCAATCATTATCAGTCAAAGCCTCAGAGATATTTTTAGGTTCAAGGGAAGACACAAAACCAATGTTACTGATAGCCTTAATCTTTACTTTGTTAGTGGTAACAAAACTCAAGAACACATTAGTATCAGTTTCAGCATTATTTGCAACATGTTCAGATGATTTAGAAATGGAGGCAGAATTATGTCTGGTTAGAATACCTCTACTAGTACCTCCAATTATATCCTGAGTAGAATGATCTCGCTGTACTTGCTTGAAACCAGGCCTAATTTTAAGATCATCTCCATAGACAGAATCATCATCAGATAGTTCATTTCCTTGTTCAGTTTCATCAGCAGATGTTGTAGACTTGCATAAGGGGAAAACATCATCTGAATCTGCAATTTGTCTAACATAGAAATCATCAATTGCAACATTAATACTTTCCACAATGTTTTTGGTTTTTCTGTTGTAAATACGATAAGCTCGACTATCTACAGAATAACCAAGAAAAATTCCAGGATCACTCCTAGAATCAAATTTTGCTAAGTGCTCTCTATCTTTGTAAATGAAACAAGGGCTGCCAAAAACATGAAAGTGAGCAACATTAGGAGTTTTTCCTTTCCATAACTCATATGGAGTTTTATCTGTTCCAAATCGAAGAAAAACTCGGTTGCTTGTGTAGCAAGCAGTACTAACAGCTTCAGCCCAAAAAGTAGATTTAATCCCTGCAAAATGAAGCATAGATCTTGCCATTTCAATTAACACTCTATTCTTTCTTTCAACAATACCATTTTGCTGAGGGGTTATGGGAGCAGAAAACTCATGGAAAATACCATGTTCATAGCAAAAATTTGAGAATGCAGTATTTTTGAATTCGGTACCATTATCAGATCTGATTCTGACAATCTTACAACCAGCATTTCTTTTCTCATTTGAAATTTGTAAACTCAGACCAAGAAATGAATCAAAAGTCTCACTTTTATCTTTAAGAAAAGAAACCCAAGTAAACCGTGTAAAGTCATCAACAACCACAAGAACATAACTTTTACCTCCATAGCTTATTGGTTCAGCTGGACCAATTAAATCCATGTGCAATAATTCCAAGGCATGAGTTGAACTGATTGCATTTAAAACCTTATGAGGTGTTTTAGTAAGTTTTCCTAACTTGCAACCACTGCACAGTTGACTAGTTTTACCTGACAACTTAGGTAAACCCCTTACACAGTGATTAGAAGACAATTTGACCAAGTTCTGAAAATTTACATGTCCCAAACGTCTGTGCCAAAGAGTGAGAGTTTCCACAGCAGAAGTACTTAGTAAACAGGGAATATCAATAGACACTTTATCAGCATAGATATGGTAACAATTGTCAGACGCCCTAGTTCCACTCATAACACACTTATTGTCAAAGTCAAGAACATTACAACGTTTATTATTAAACCAAACATTTTCATGATCATCAGTTAACTGACTGACACTAATTAGATTAGCAGTCAGTCCTTCAACATAATATACATTTTTCAACTCAGGAATATTTGGAGCTTTGACAGTACCTTTACCAAGAACTTGAGCTCTTTGGCCATCTCCAAAAGTGACCTTTCCAGTGGGAAACTCATCATCAAAATATGTAAACCAACTGATATCACCAGTCATGTGCCTAGAGCAGCCACTGTCTATATACCAGAGAGTGGGATTTTTAGAAGTCAAAGCAGTGAGTGCAACAAGACACGTAGCAATTGTAAGATCATTATCCAGCAAAAGTTTAGAATGCAAACAGATATTATTAGATTGATTTGAATTACTCGAGCAAAGAGTTTGAAATTTGCTGGTCAGATCTTGAATCATTTTCATCTGAGTTTCCATCTGTTTCTGCAAAGTAGTAAATTTATCAGACTCATCAGAAACATGTGATTTCATAAACAAGGGACAGTTAGGTCTAATATGGCCTGAAACTCCACAATGATGGCAGACTGGACAAAACTTAGATTTCTCAGAAGAAAAATTTTTGACCAAGGGTGGTGCCACAGACTTATAGTCTTCACCAATTTCAGAACAAGGTTTTGATGACTCTTTCACAAAACAAGTTTCTTTTGATATTTCACCAGAAAAACCCAGACCAGTAGTTCTAAACTGAGACCCTGATTGAAGTAACATCTTCACAGCTTCAGAGCTACCTTCAAACTTGGAAAATTTGCTATGAGACTCATCTAACTTGACCTGCAAATTATTCATATTATCAAGATAATTATCTCTGTCAGATTCACAAGACAACAGATTCAATTTTAAATCTGCAATTTCCTGCTTTAAGAAAATTTTTTCAGAACCCCATTCAGTTTGAATTAGTTCATTTTGTAAAACCTGCAGTGAATTTGTTAGCTTGCAATTTTCTTCATTCCACAGTTTCTTAGAAGATTCTAACAAAACATCAGATTTCTCAATTTGAGCTTCAAGAGTTTTATTGGAAAGTTCTAGCTGCCTCATTTTTAAGTTCATCCCTTCTAAAACATCGCACAACTGAGAATACTTATCAAGCAATTCATTATAATCATTAGTTTGAAAGTCACATTCACAGTCATCTGAGTCAGAAGAAAAAGAGGCCATGAGAGCCACATTTTTTTCAGCAATGTCTTCTTCATCATCACTCCAGGAAGTTTTTAACGCCCTTTTTTCGAGAGACTCCCTGTACTTCTTATTACCACAGTCAGCAGCTAAATGACCAAAACCACCACAATCATAACATTTAGGTTTAGAAGAACTGCCTTTAATTTCAGATCGATTACCTTTTTGATCAGAATGAGTAAAATTACCTTTTGACGAAGAGCCATTTTGATCTTTCTTAGAAAATGAGTCAGAAGGATTTCTTGAGGGAGAATTTTTCTTACTCAAAAATTTTCTGAATTCCTTTGTTAATAAGGCATATTCAGTAGCTCCATAATCCTTCTCAGCTTTATCAGTTTTAATGACAGATTTAAATGCAATATTTTTTGAAGCCTTCTTTTCCCTAGAATCCTCCTCAATTAACTCCTGTTCAAATGCTTTAAGGTTACCTATTAATTCTTGAAGAGAATAAGTATCAAGATCATGAGCTTCTGAAATGGCAGTCTTCTTTTCCCTGTAGCGTCTAGGAAGAGACCGAAGAATTTTCATAACAATATCATCTTCAGCAATGGCCTTTCTTGGATTTACACTTTTAATAGAACTAGTGATAGAAATCACTCGTTTATAAAAATGATCAACACTTTCATCGTTTTTCATCTGTAAAGAATCAAACTCGTGTAAAAGCAATTGTAATTTGTGTTTTCGGATTTTAGCATTACCTTCATAAGAGGTTGCTAAAGTATCCCACACTTCTTTTGAAGTTTCACAGTGCTTGATCTGCACCCTCTCATCCTCAGAAAGAGCAATGAATAGAGCATTCATAGCTTTATTTTCAGCCTCACTGTAAGCAATTTCTTCAGGAGTCCATTTCGAAAAAGGAGTTTGAACAAAAACATTTTTTTCTTTTTCAACTGTTGGATGAGTCCAACCATGTAGAATGCATTGCCAAGCCCTAGAATCTTGAGCAGAAACAAATGCTTTCATCATGCCTTTCCAGTCCTCATACCCTTCACCTTTGAAAGCAGGAGGGGTATTTACTGAAGTACGTTCCATCTAATAAAAATCTAAGGATCTCACTTAAAACAAGAAGTGACCTGCTCTGATGCCAATTGAAATTACCAGATGGAAAAAGAAAAACAAACAGAAGTTTAAGAACAGAGTAAGAACAGAAAGAACACGAGTTTAACTATAGTGGAAATCTCATCTGAGATTAAAAAACCACTACGAGACTTTTGAGTAGTCCACACTATAAACTGAATCCACTATGATTGATCAATTGTTACAGATATCAAGTTGAGATGTTTATCGCAATCTCATTACAAGCATCAACACAGCTAACTTGATAACAAACTGTAATCAACTAGACTAACTAGTAGAGACAGCAACTTGATTATTTCACCTTTGAAACCAAGTTTCCTACAATCACAGATCACACAAGTGAGAAATGACAGAGGACACAAATCAAGAGAAGAAACCAAGAAGAATAGGAGTTCACAAGAACTGCTAATTGATATAAAAGATATGCTCACAAAAGCATCCTGTGCATATGCATACGCCTACAATTTATAGAGAAGACTCCCCCATAGTTTACGCCAAGATTTGCTAATCTGATAGGATACAGAAAATTCAAACAGGAGAGAGAAAGCCTTATCAAGAGGTTAGCAATATTAATCGAATATCTCATATGAAAGTCAAACAAACTCAATTAAATAACTTCCATAAACATAGGAGAGCAAACAGGAATCAGATTCATATTTACAGCAATTTAGGAAATTGCTAAGTACACCCATTTTGGTCTTTCCTAGTAGGACCAGGAAAGACATGGTTGTGTTGAGTTTCAAACAAAAGCTGATCCAGCTTCTTACAAATCTCCCTAATCCCTGTTAGTACTTTCAGATTGTTAAGAGTTCAACAGGCTAGACTACCGTGCTTATGTTTGGTACGTACGTAAGGTCCCATTTCTGTGTGTGTGATCGATAAAAGAAGTTTAATCTGCACCATTACTTCCTTATAAGTGATAGTTATATGTGGTGTGCTTGCATTGTTTAGGTGCAACGGTGAAAATTGAGTGCAAATACAGGAATAGCTTAAGCCTTGCATACAGTGTAGAGGGCGTGACGGACGAAACCGGAACATACAACATTTTGGTTGAAGACGACCATGAGGACCAGATTTGCGAAACGGTCCTCGTTGACAGCCCGATCAGTGACTGTAAATCGCCCGACCCCGGACGTAGCCGTGCCAATGTGGTACTTACCCGCTTCAACGGCGTTGTTAAGACGAGGCGTTTTGCAAACAACATGGGATTCTTCAAGGATCAGGCATTATCTGGGTGTCCCGAACTGCTCAAGCAATACTTGAACTACGATCAGCCGGAATAGAAGAGCTAACTAGCTATCTTGTCCTTCATTTTAGTCCTTTATACGTTGATCTACATATCTTAGATATCTCATTTGGGATGTTGTTAGTTGTTGTTAATCTACCTAAATCATTGATCTCAATGATGGTGTGTTGGGTCTTGCATTGATTTTCTTCATTTTGCGGACATTGTAGTAATCCATCTTGATTAATCCAAGACTATATGATGTACTTTCGTCACTTAACTATGCTTTGAGTATGGTTGATCCTTTCCATTTTATCTGCTAATTAAACGAAATTAATTTCTGTAACAACATTTTCCAAACTTTTATATATCATTTCCCAAGTTGTTGCATTTCATGCATGTTCTCTTGCTTAATTTCAACATAATTAAACAGTGCAACAACCACGAGTTCCAAATCCTTGACGTTTGCTAACATAGAAAATGTATCACTTGCCGTGGTAAATAGAACGGATTCAGATACACAACAACCATAAATCGGATCATTTGAGCCAATAAAATCATGAAAAAGAAGAAGAAGAAGTACTGTGCCTGAGAATATAGCAATTATTTGCCATCCCTAGCTTGTCCCCAAAATGTAGGAGGTTCATTGCCAACCAAGGCAGTTGCCTAGATAGCCTCAGCTAAACTTTCCCGATGAGTTCCTATTTTGGCTGTGGCTACCAGGATTCGGGAGCTGATCCACTCCCTCTATATATGCTCCGTTCCTAACTCTATATATAAACCCCTGAACGTTACATTCCTCTGCAATTAGAATCGGTTTGATCTCATTTCTTCATCTAAATTCTGCAATCTGCACATATAAAGATCAACATGGACCGTTCAATGCGTCTAGCTGCCTTCTTTCTCGTCCTGGTTCTCATGGCTACAGGTACAATTTTCTGTTTCCCTCTTGTAAATTACTTTTATCAATCGATCATTATATATAGTTCAAGAAGTTATAAAGTATCAACTAATTGCCATTTGCTTGCTGATGTTGGCAGAAATGGGGCCGAAAGTGGTTGCTGGGGGAAGACCGACTCCGAAGACATGCGAGTCTCCGAGCGGCAAGTTTGAGGGACCTTGCATTTTAGGAAGCAACTGCGCACTTACTTGCAATAAAGAAGGCTACGACGGCGGCCATTGCCGCGACTTCTGGATACCAAAATGCTTCTGCACTAACCCTTGTTAATTAGGGAGATTGATCAGTGTATGTATGACATAAAACTTAGCTAATATTATGTGCGTAAATAATGAGCATGTGTGCACTGGGTTTGTGCCTTTGCTTTTATATTTTCTTTGTTCTTCCAAGTGAAAATTGCATGTATGCATGACTTACTTTGACATGGAAAGTTTTTTTCGATGGAAGCTTTGACATGGAAAGTTAGTTAGCAGTTGACAAAAAAAAGACAAAAAAAAAAAGGTAATTATCAGAAAGATAGGAACACAACATTTAGTTACACGGCGAATTAGTTAGTGCGTATATAATATAACAAACATAATTTTGTGTCTCTCACTGATACTCCTATAATAAATCAAATTCGTTCATAGAGATCGAAAATAATTTTCAATCAGTTATACTACGTATTATATAAAATTAAGACTAAATGCAGTGGTTATGAAATTGTTCATAAGCTGTAGAACCCTCCACTATCAAATATATTTATTAAAATTTAGAATATTGGAAATTTTAACTAATATCCATATTTTTAAATTAAAAAAAAATGAATCATGCCCAAAAATACAAAGCGTTGAAGGTTGAATTCAAAGTTAAGAGATAGTCAATACGACGTCGTAAAGTTTCGAGCTATTAAAGAATTTTAGCCGTGGTAAAAGCCGAAAGGAACTCCGCCACCTCTCTCTCTGTGTTCCCCCACTAATTCGTAAACAGCGCCCATCTCTAATTCCAACCAAGGCAGTCGATCCCTCTCAAACCCTTTTAACAATCAACTCAGCTCCCTAGTTATTCCTGTGAGTTCTTGCTCTTTCTTTTTAGCTTTTGTTAAAGCATGATCCTTTATTGTTTTTCTTTGGATTCTTTTATTCTCGTATCAAGTTTGTCTCTAAAGAATCGCATTTCTGATAACTGGTATGAAATGAAACCTGTTGCTTGGTTCGATCTTCAGTTCAGTTAAAGTAACTTAAGTTTGAGAATCCGTGGTTGGTGAAGTAGAAAACTTGGCTTTAAATTTGGGGAAGATGTGCTTTAGTGGAAGTGTTTTGGGACATTTGGAAATGAGGACGAAGACAGTTCTTGAGATTGTGAGTGGATGGGGAAATACCTGTCAGGGTTAATGTTGTTGTTGTTTTTGTTGTTTTGTCTCTGTTTGGGCCACAATTGGAATTTATTTCAATTGGGCTTTTACCCAGACACCCAGAGGGGTTTAGGTTAAACCGAATCCAATATGAGCACTTCCTGTTCCATTTGGGGAAGATTGCTTGGAACGAAAGTATTGATTTGCTACCCGATCAGATTGGGGTTATTTTGTAGTAATCCAATTACACAATATACGAGTTACCTTAACGGATAATAAGGTGTAAACGCTGATTGGGTTAACTAGAGATTGTTTTGGATAGCAATCTATTTCTGAAAGGTATCTTAAGCCAAATCAGTGATTGATTCTCTTTAGAGTCGATTTGGCTTATCTCGGCTTTAATTGAGTGATGATCCGGGCAATATACGGTGTGGAATGAGTTCCTTAAGTAAAGGGAAAGACTGATCTCAATTTATTCTTAATTGATTTAATTGAAGTCGGTTTGAGGAAGGACAATCCTAGTCAATCCCGGAATCCGCCAGTCTGGATCTTCAAGCACTAGGGTTTCGTGAACCATATAAATATAACTCTTTTGCAACTG